>JAEIFJ010000489.1:0-18164 GCA_018903435.1 Leucophenga varia | reverse complement strand
AGTCGGGCCCCCACAAAGCGACAACATGTTGCTGTTGCTGTTGCTGCTGCTGTCGCGGTTGCTGCTGCATTTATTTAAACAAACAAATGCTCATTGCCTTCGAGAACAACATTAGATTAGATATGTTAGTTTGTCTTCGATCGAGCTAGCGTTCCCCTCCCCATCCCCTAGTCCATGCTGGGGCATGCGATGCTTTTGACTTTTGGCTGCTGTGACTGCTCCACTGCTGGACTGCTCCACGGCTCGACTGTTGCAGAACGGGGTTTATCTTATGGATTGCATTGACAAGCGCGACAACTTCATTGAATATCGAGACACGAAACGCGCCCGGCAATTGCCATTGATATGCGACCCTAGCAACTGTTCCTCCATTTTATCTAATTGCCTCGCTCAACTCTGCTGATTTATTGTCAGCATTCGCGTTCGCGATCGCCTTCTCGATCTTGATCTCGATCTCTCCTCTGAGAGATCTACCTCCCCCCCTTCCACACCCTCATTCTGCTCTTCTCCTACTTCTCCCTTCTTTATGATATTGTTATTGGCATTGCAAGCGCTGCGCTAATTTGTGTGAGACGTGCGGAAATTTCTCATAGGCGCCGATCTCGATGAGACTCGACCATTAGCAACCACTATCAACCACTCCCCCTCATCGCACCCTCCCTAATGGCCACTTTTATGGATTGTTTTCCGGTTGGCATGCGAGCTGGCAAATGATATTTGCAGCACAGGAATTTTTCGGCGCACAGAAAAAGTTGAAGCGCGGCTTTTGAGGCTTTGAGGCGGCGGCAATTTGCGGCGATTGATGCATTTTATAAGGCGACCAATTGCAGAACTGGGAACTGCGGACTGGGAATCGTCTGCGTCAGTCGCCGTCAGCCTCTGCAGGCCTGTCATGTGTGCAGTGTTATGACATGCCGCAGTCCGGCTGACTATATCACTTACAGCCCGGGTGAAAACTGTTTATGATTGGCTAATTTGTTGCGAGAGTGATTCACTGAGCAGCCCGACTGGGATTTTCTTTTGTGGAAAACTGAAAATGTGCGCGGAATTCGTATTGCCAGCACTTCAAGTGCAGCAAGGAAAAAAATTAAGAATATACAAGGACAACTGACGGTTAGATACCCTTCGCTCAATGTGGAGGTTGAAAGCACCTTATTGATTCTGCATAATAAAGCCATTTGCTGGTTTTTTAAACCCTCAACAGTCCCGTAGCGACCCGTGTGCAGGGATCATAAAGGCCACCGTTTTCCAGGGGCCCCTTTTAAAATAAGAGTGGAACTAGGAAGCTTTATGTCAGCTGAGATCTTTAAGTTTAAAAGGACAGAAAAAGGGACAGACAGACAATGCTAAATCAACTGCTATTAATACTGGGAATATATATACTGGATCAGGTCTGTCAATTTATCTGTCAATCTCATGGCTGTTGGACTCTTTTTGGCAAGAATGGTTGAATGGATTAACAGTAACATCATATTAATCTGAAATAGGAGGGTCTGAAGTATTGATTTCTCAAAAACTCCAAATTTTTAGCCAGTGTAAAAGCGCCAAAAAAGTAAGAAATGTTTCATACTGGGATTATCAATTTGTTGAAATGCTTTATGAACTAAATAAATAAATACACACAAAATACGAGTATTTATTTCGCAGAAAAGTTCAAACGAAAAAGTGAGAGAAGAGAAGAAAGTCAACTTTGAAAGTGTAGTCTTTGGATATTATTATAGTAAGCTTATTATGCCATATGCCTTGGTACATAGAGTCTTATCTATAATATTATATGATACCTACAAATCGAATTGAACAATTTCATTATTGATTTGTTTAGACGGTGGGCGTGGCAGCCAATAGCTAGGGTACACTCAAACTGCTTAGGCCAGAAAACAAACCTTCAATCCAAATCCGGTGTCTCCAGTTTCTATAACAGCTAAGAACTCTGCAGAAAAGCAGACAGGCAGACGGACAGGATTAAGCGACGTTCTCAGAGCCCATGGATTTCGGTACCCCTTTGCAATTGCTTTGCTTTAATATATAGTCTGTCCTATGTTGTTAATTTTACAAACTGCAGAAACCAAATGATAACTATAGGGTTGCCATATCTACTGTTGATTTTACACGAAACTCTACAATCTAGTAATTATATCTCTACAATAGTAATTATATCTCAATTAATAATATATTTAGCTCTTATCGATTCATTATCGGAAATCAGCAAAAGTGATGAATGAGAAATCTATATTTGGGATCTTCTCGATGGCCAGGGGCTAATGACAGGCGTGGGCCCTTGCTAACAAGCCAAAAAAACATACCCAAATAACCTGCCTCCCGCCCTGGTCCTTTTTATTCTACCTTCTCTTTTTTGTCTGGTGAGGTTTGCTTGCTTCGGACCTAGGCTTACTCTTAAATTATTTAAACTTAACTTCCTTTTCGCAGAGAGGGGGGGGGCCCAAACCCTTTTGGGAAATAGAAAAAACAATAAGAAGAAAGAAAACGTGAAAAGGTGTTGCCTAATTATGCGAAGGGAGCAAGCGGAAACTGAGAATTGGGAAATGGCAAACTTGGTGCAGAAAAGGGGAAGAGAAAGGGAAGAAGTGAGGGGGAGAAGAGAGGGAATCGGGGCTTAAAAGAGGAAATGGGGGAAGGAGAAAGGGCAATGCGCACTGCTGAGAACGGGGGCACAAGGCACATGGCACATGGCATATGGTGTTGGTGGCGTTGGCTTTGGCGTTGGCGGAGTCGCTCAAGTCGCGAGTGCTGCTTACCATGAAAACCATTAAATTGTAAAACGTTTTACAAAAATAATAATTGCCCGGCAACGTTCTGGCCACGTTACGGAACTGCGACTGCAACTGCGACGGCGACAACGACGACGACGACGAGGACAAGGATGGTGGTGGTGGTGGTAGTGGTGCTTGAAATAATCGCTGCAACTATTGTAGTTAGTCTCTATTGTCGCAGCAGCTGTTGCCGTTTGCCGCTGCTGCATGCTACCCGCTGAATCAATGACAATAAAAGCAACAACAACAACACATAGAAGCCGCGGCACGAACTAAAAAACACTGCGAGGCACACTCGCAAACACACACACGCAACGCACACACTGAGCGCGATGCGCAGTGCAACGCACCGCGGCGGAGGCAGTTGCAATTGAAATCGGTTTGCTCTAGCAGCGTCGACGGCGCAGCCAGCGCGGCGACGGCAGCGACGTCAGCGGCAGCCGCATTGTGCAAAACTTGCAGACGAACCGAAAAACTACGCGGTGCGTGACGCGCCAGCGAAGGAGGAGCAGTAGACGCGTGAGGGGCGGAGGGGGAAGCGCAGAGTGAGCGAAGTGCGGCTTAGTTGGCCAAAGGCAATTGTTGCTGCAGACGTTGCTGGCGCTGGCGACAGGCCATGACCGAGCGCAGTGTGTTCAACAGTTGTTGTTCCACTGTCCCACTGTTGTAGTCCCACTGTGCCAGCACTGTGTGTTCCAACGTTGTTCCACCGTTCCTATCTCTCTCTTTCTGGCTGGCAATTGAACGACGTTTTGGGCGTCGGGCGAATTTATAAACACATCCGGCGGCGCACTTATTAGCACTTGTTGCTGCTGCTGCTGCTGCTGCTGTCTGCTGCTTCCTGGGCGGGGGTGTCGTTACACTTTTTCTTGCATATCCGCTCAATTGCCGGACACGCGGCGCGGGCGCAGGCGCGGGCAGAGCAATCAACGCACACACAAACGCACGCACACGAGAACGAGAACGAGATGCACACTTAATTCGATCAACGGCTGTTCTCCACCTCCTCTTGTTGTTGTTATTCGTGTTCTACTTGTTGTTGCTATTGCTCTATTGCTATTATTGTTGTGCGTGTTGTTGTTGCTGGGGCGTTGTAATCGCGCGCGTTGCAATCAAAAGAGGCTGGGCAAATGTTACGCCCCACGGGCTGCCGCCTGCTTAAATGTATTGACACTCGACAGTACGTAACAGTACGTGTGTGTGTGTGTGTGTGCAAATTACAGCACATCCGTCACTTTAATTCTCGCTTAAAACGCCATTTAAATCAAAGGCACGCACGCACGACACGCACGCACGCGCAAACGCCGGCTGCGAAAAAGGTAAACACAACACGAACACGAACACGAACACGAAGGCGAAGGCGCAACGCAACGCAACGAATGAAATTGAAACGGTGCGAGAAACGCACAAGGAAGAAGCACTGAAAACAACAACAAACGAGCCGACAAGAACCGAAGTCGAAAGACGAAGAGAACTTCAACGAAAACGAAGACGAAGACGAAGCGCGACACACGACCGACTTGCGCCACGTTCGCTGCTGGAATGAAACTCGGCCCCAGCGAACATGTTCGTTCGCCTCGTTGGAGCAGCTCAAGCAGTTGCCGATGTCAATGTATGTATGTATGTGTGTGTTGGTGTGTACTGGTGTGCGTGCTTGTGCTTGTCAGTGTGCGCCAGTTTGTTTGTTTTGTTAAGGTGGAGCTAGGCTAAATGACAAGTTGGCGCGCATATTATTGGGTGGCCAACTGTTTACATTGTCTGCCTGCGCGTGTGTGTGTGCGTGCAAGTCTATGTGTGTGTGTGTGTGTCTGGCTTGCGCCTGTGTGTGCGTTGTTAATTAACATGCATTGCCACACACAGGCGCGTGACAAGCACGGCGTAGGTGTTGGCGCCGGCGTTTCCCATTGGCTGTCGGCTCTCGCCGCAAGGCAATTAATACGCGAAAGAGAGCGAAGTGTGTGTGCCAGTGTGTTTGTGTGTGTTAGTGTGTGTATGCTTGTGACAGACAGCTTTTGATGGCTACACGTCCATCAGCCTTGTTATGTGTGTTGGGCTTAATCGCCAACTGCATCAGCGCCACGCAAAACGCAAACGAGGCAATCGAACGCAGGGAGGGGGGAAAGGAGAGTAAATAGAGGGGAGGGGGAGGGGGAGCGAAGAAACACATGAGCAGCAAGCGCTGGCAAAAAGACATTTGCGGCAAGCAGGCAGGCAGCTCAGGCTACTTGGCTGGCAACTGTCTGGTGGGAGTCTGTGGCCCCATCTCGCTCGCACGTTGCCGCTGCGATCTGCCCCCAAACCGTTAGACGTTGCGCTGATCCACTTTTCCACGCGCTTTGACAACCATTTTTGGTAACAATAAATCGTGATACATCATCAAAAGTCAATTCAAATATGTAGACAACGTTTTTGTTGCTGTTGTTGTTGCTGCTTTTGTTGTTTCTAGTTTTGTTTTTGCTCTCGCTTTGGCTGACGACATGCCGCAATGTGAGCGAGACACAAAAATATTTTAATTTTAATTGATTGTCGAGCGAGATTTACGTGCACCAAAAGTTTCTTCTCACGCTCTCGCACACTCACACACACACAGACTCAATCTGAGATGACAGGATTAGGATTGGAATTGTCAAAATGGAAAGCGGTTCCCGTTGCTGTTGCACGCAAAATACACTCACAATCACACACACACACACACACACTCTCCCTCATCGCATTTCTTGTCCCTAAACGCGCCGCGCTGACAACGTTACGTTTTTGCCCGCCAGCAAATCAACATAGACGCAATTGAAATCAATATACTACGTGACTTAAGCGTGGCCAATGCGTACGATCTGCAAATCCGAACAATGCAAAAAAAACAAAAAAACAATGGCAAGCAGCGTCAAGCAATCAGTGCTGCTAGCTCAGCCTTTTCCCGTCAAATCTAGCTTTTTAACAGGTCCCAGCACGAATCAGCAGACCGCTGCAATTCTAGCTTTTTTATAACAAGTGTATTAAAAGCATTGCCTACTTTAGAGCGCAGTGCCAGAATACTTGCCATAAACAATAAGCAAAGACAACAACCCAAAGTGCAGATTATAGCCGAATAACACGACGATCTCAAGAGTATGCAACACAAAGGAGCCGGCACAGTGCAGCACTCCGAATGTTCTTTGACGCCCCGTATCCGTAGGCCTGGCAAAGAAATGGGCGTTATTTAAATGGTTTTGGTCTTCAGAAAAATTGAGAAACTGAAAAAAACAGAAAATACTTTGGAGCCATTTCCAGGGCCGGCTGTGCGCTTGACGAAACTGAAACATTGTGAGAAAAAAGGAGCACAAATTTGATAAACACACACTGCGCATTTAGTTTTTCCGCGATTTCCAGTTGACAATCGAAAAAAAACTGTCGTTACTCAAAATGAAAAACTGCTTGTTTGTTAGCTACAAAAATTCTGAAAGGAAAGCAGTAAACAGCTTGGTATGCTTGTATTCCAGAGCCATCCCTAAGACTCAATCCAATTTGTATCCCGAATATGCAAAAACTTGGCGGAACTTGGAAACTTGAAATACAGTGGGCGAAAATGTTTATCTGGCGACGAAAAGCCTGAAAACTACTAAAATTTCTGTACATTTTGTATGCAGCAGGAAAGGCACAATCGAGTGTTCTCGACTTAGATATACTCGCTAAATATTAGACCAGATCGCTTTCTTCAAATATAACTTGTTTTGTTTTTCTTTGGCGTTGCATACTTTCAGGGAGGGGCTTCAAAATCAGTGCATATTTAAAATTTCTTAAAATAACACTTATCTTAATTTTCCGATTGTAGCCAAATTTTCAGAAATCATTTGGCTGTTTATATTTATCATGTTTACCAAAAATAAAAAAGTCAGCATTCAAATTACGCTTGGAATTCGGTTTTTTCAATTAAATAAGGCGGGAGGGGCCGTGGCAAAATTTGAAATAAACTTGATCTGCGTGCAATACATTTGGTAGCCCAAGCTCAGAATTCAGAATATATATAGTCTGTGGGGCTGCCACGCCTCCTTCTATACTATACTTGATATACCCTTATACCTTATGGAAAATAGGTATAAAAATTGAGTTGGCACCACTGTGCACATTATAAGGCCAATTCTTTTGATAAATGATAAAATATAAAATAAATAAAATAAATATAAAATTCATTATCAATTAAATCATTTCAAATATTAACTGATTGATTTAATCATGTGGGAAAATTGTATTGTAGTTTATGGCTTTTTTACGGCAATCAAAATCGCTTTCAGGTAACGAGAGCGTTAACCGGAGAAAAAACCCTCGATGTGGGTTTTCTAAGTTGCGCTCGCGAGTTAGGTAAGACCGTCCAATGGAATGTGAATTCGTCCCTTTTCGCTGCTCGCTCGTGTTTTCCAGCGGAAGTTTACGCGCCGCATTAATCGGGTATTTTTGCTGGCAGGCAGGCGGATAATGATATCCGGAAATTTGACTTTGCGCTCGCGTTTTTGGAGTTTTGAGGATTTTTCTTTTTCCCGACGAGGTTTATGGGTTTTCGCCTGTCTCTGTATGTGTGTGTGTGTGTGTTTATATATGTGGGAATTTACTAATTACGTATAATGAAACCTTTTCGCGGACTTTCCTTATTCGAATTTTTGATGAAGACTAATGATAACTAACTGATACTAAATGATATGATTCAAAGAAAATAACAATCATATTTATAATAATAACAATAATCAACTCGACTTTTGGCAGTTGACATAATAATGTATATTTGGTATATGTAATGCTTAAGTATAAATAGAGAAATACTAGTAATTTTTAAATTTTTAATTATTGTTTTATTTTTAATTATTATTATTATTTTTATTATTATTATTGTTATTATTATAGTTATTAAATAATTATTTTTTTATCATTATTATTAATATTATTGGTCATCTTTTACATTAACCATAACCGAAACCAGGGCTGTAGCGAGGGGCTCGGAGGCCCTAGACAAATTTCTCGAGGCCTGTATTACATACGATTCGTTGGCTTTATAATGACAGTATGTAGGTTAGTTCATAAAACATTTTACAAAATGAAGAAACTTATAATTAATTTCTCAATTATATTTTGGCGAAATCATTAAAAAGTTATTTACTTTCCGGTATGATGGGGCTCCTGGCAAGTGTGGGCCCGCACACCCAGCAAATGCCTCGCTACGGGCCTGATTGGAACTTGAACTCTCACTCGTTTCAATGGCTCATAACGTAGCGTATTAAATCCTACAACATCATCACGACATATGATACCATTACAACATAATTCCCATTAATGCATTCTGAAATAATTACTTAAAAATAATTCATACACTTTTGGAAAACTATGTAAATATATTATAACATTAATAAATATTTATATAAAAATATATACTACTAAATTGAACTAAATGTATTTATATTAAAGTATATAAAATTAATTTTAAATCAAATCAAATTAAATCTATTTATTCGATTCATCTAAAAATCAATTTTTTTTCAATTACCCTATATTATAAATGCATACAAAAAGAAATTATATTACTTGCTCTTTAGAGTAGCTCAAAAGCGAGAAGTGATCATGTCATGATCTATCAAAGCAAAACAATAACTGAAGAATCGTTCCTATATGTAAACAGATATTAAAGCTCTTCCAGCTTGCTTTCCTCTAGCAACTTCTAATTACCCAGCGAAAGAAGAATAACCCATGTGAAATCTGCACTTTCCCCACCCCCTGACAAAACCCACAAGTTGCAGCCGCTCAAAAACCCGACACATAGAGAGAAAGAGAGAGAGAGAGCGGAAGCCGAATGCGAGTTGCAGCCTGACGTCATACCTGCGCTGCGGCCGCCATGAGCAAGATTGAGTCGCTGCTCTGTGAGGCGTGTGCGAGAGCGAGACAACTAGTGTAGTGCTCGCAGCGCAGAGCGAGCAGCGAATGGCAGGCGAGCAGCGGCAGATCTGCAAAACATTGATCTGAGCAATGGCCGGCAGGATGGTGCGTCAGTTGCGTTTCGTCATTGCCTCTGCGCGCACACGTATCACACACGTTGAATCGATCGCGAGTGAAACCAGGCAACTAAAAACAAGTTAAAACCATTTAAAGTACTTAAATTGTTGCCCCGAATTGTACGAAAGTGAGCAAAGTGAGTTGAGAGAGTTGAGAGACAAGAAATCAGTCAAAATTGATTATCAAACGATGAGCGCACGCTCGGTGTCGCCCAAGGTGCTGCTGGACATTAGCTACAAGCCTACGCTGCCCAACATTATGGAGCTGCAGCACAATGTGATCAAGCTCATCCAGGTGGAGCAGCAGGCCTACATGCAGTCCCTCGAGCAGCCCGTCGCGCACTACATGCAACACCAGCAGCAGCAGCATCACCAGCAGCAGCAACAGCAACAGCAACACCAGCAACATTCACATGCACAGCAGCAATATGCACCGCTGCCTTCGCTGGCACCCAATGCAGCGGACTATGCGGCATACGGCATAACGGAACTGGAGGACACGGACTACAACATACCCAGCAACGAGGTGCTCAGCACCAGCAGCAATCACAGTGCCCAGAGCAGCCTCGAGCTGAACAACAACAACAATCAGAACAACTTCGAGCAGCAGCAGCAGCGGGCGACGGCGCAGCGGCAACTGTTGTCACGGTGCCGGCGACAACGGCAGCAACTGTTGCAGCCGGCTACATGCTCAACGAGCATGGCAAGCGGGCGCGCAACAGCAGCGACTACGATTGCCAGACGGATACGCTTTCCATGCAGCCCGATCACAAGAAGTTGCTCCAGCAACAGCAACAGCAACTCTATGTGGACTATCTGCCGACGACAGTGGACGAGGTTGCCGGTGCACAGACGCTGAGCCAAACGCAGGCTCCCTCACAGGCACATCAGCAGCAGCAGCAAAGCAGCTGCGTCTCCCCTTGTCTCACTCCCACTCGCACTTCGACTTCGGCGCCGACGAGGAGCTGCAGGATCACAAGGGAAACATCTTCAAATACGGCGTCTACCCGCAAACAATCCCACAGCAACAGCAGCAGCAACAGTTGCACTTTCAGAGCAGTTATAGAGCGGGGGTAAGTCAAGGTAGAAGTATACATTGATAGGACTTTCCTTTTCCCTCTTCTTTCAAACCTTATCCCCCTTCCTGTGCAATCCCTAACTTGTTCTAAGCATCCTTTTTCTTTTTCCTTGCCCATTCCAGCCAAAGCTACGATGCCTACGAGCCGGCGAACAGTCTCAATGGCAGCGCTTACTCCAGCTCCGATCGAGATGACATGGAATACGCGCGCCAGACAGCGCTCAGTTCCGTCGGCGGTTATGCCAAAGAGGATGAACTGGAGGGCATGTCCCCACCTGCCTGGGCGACGATGGCAGCCTGTTGGACGATGCCGGCGATGCAACTGGCAAGGCATTCCGCAAGCCGCGGCGTCGCCTGAAACGCAAGCCAAGCAAAACGGAGGAGGCGGACGAGTTCAGCAACCAGCGGGTCATGGCCAATGTGAGGGAACGCCAGCGCACACAGAGTCTGAACGATGCCTTCAAGGCGCTGCAGCAAATTATTCCCACACTGCCCAGCGACAAGCTGAGCAAAATCCAGACACTCAAGCTGGCAACAAGGTGAGTACTCGTAATCCACAAGGATCTGTCTGGGAATCCATTTGAACATCAACTCATCATCTTCGCTCTTCGTTTATCTTCTTTTCTTGTGCAGATATATCGACTTTCTCTGCCGCATGCTCAGCTCCAGCGACATCTCATTGCTGAAGGCGCTGGAGGCGCAATCGTCGCCAGTGTCCCCTGGCTACGGCAATGCCAGCACCTTGCTGAGTGCCGCCAATGGCGCGGATGCCGATCTCAAGTGCCTGCGCAAGGCGAACGGTGCTCCCATTATTCCGCCCGAGAAGCTCAGCTATCTGTTCGGCGTGTGGCGCATGGAGGGAGATGCCCAGCATCAGAAGGCATAGAACAGAGGAGGAGGAGGAGGAGGAGCGAGAAGGAGGAGCGGGGAGTTTGCTGTCGGGGCTTCCAGTTACTGAATAAGCGTGAATAATTCCAAAGCGGGTGATCATTCACTCGCGATCTTTCCATATCTTTTAGATGCCTAAGTTAAAACATTATTTAATGCCTAAACAAAAAAACAACAACAAAAACAAAAAAACAAAACCCAAATGTATTCTAGGTTTAACTTAATGTCTAGCGCTAACTAAATTAAATTGTATAAATTAAACAAATACAGAACAAAAACACACACACACAAGAAACAGTCGCCATTTTCTTCTTTTCTTCTCTTTTTATATCGTATCTTGCGGTTCTTTCCTCGTCTTGTTCTCATTGTTCCCCATTAAATTAGGCGCGAAAATGCTGTCGTTGTCGTCGTTGTCGTCGTCGTTGGGGGGTCCGACTTTATATGCCGTATATATGGGAACATAAATTGCCATATACGACGACATACTTAGAGCGTAACGTCATGCCAGCGGCGGACGGACATTTATGTATCTGAAAGATACATGCAAGTATCTGTTGCGCTCTCACTTCGCCATGGGAAGCAGCCTCAAAATGGCGAGGGATGGCAGAAGCAAGAGAGAAGAAGGGGAGATGGGAACACATCCACATCCGGTGATTTATGTGCATTTGTTTAATTCTTTGCCTCCCTCTCACACGCTCTCCCTCTCTCACTTTTTTATGCATTCTGTACGGAGTTTCGCCTGCGACACATAAAAACAGTGTTTACAATGTATTCCGAAAAAGTATTTATGTCGCCAAAAATGCGTATTTAAAACACACATAATTAGCTCAGTCAGTTGATTTAGTTGCCGCCTCCTTTGCCCCTCAACCTATACCTCTCTCTCTTTCACTCTCTCGCTGTCTCTGTCCTTCTTCAAAGGCTCGGCAAATATCGTTTTTAGTTGCTGCGCTTAATTGCTTTTTAAATGACAGCTGGCATAAGCATTTTGAATGGCATACAAAGTACGATTCCTTGGCCATATAAGTCGGTGTCTATATATAGTTGGTAGTACGAGTATGTGCACGGACTAGTGAGTCTCCGTTGACAGGTTGTTGTAGATACTCGCAGACACAGACGGAGAGGAGATCACGTAAGTGGGCTATGGCACACAGAGTTCTTAAAGTTATTTGCAAGATCCATCGCAATATTCTATCTTCATCTAATTTCCCCCTCTAACAGAAAGAAGAAGTATTGCACGAGGCAATATAAAATAAAACGAAATAGGATTTCTTTCCGCATTATAGGGTCATTAGAGAAGGGACAAGAAAATTACTATACCAGAGATTGCTTTATTATTACAATATAATATCAGAAAAGAGATTGATGAATATATATCTTAGCTTATAGCTATCATTGTTGTTATTTGAATGTAAAATATTTCTCTACAATCAGATATAATAATTCATTCTTATTTGTTCAATAATAGGGTTTTCTTTCATAAATTCTTATATTAAATAACTAACTTCGCATTTATGATAAAAATTGGCAACAACTTAATTGAGCTAAATGTAACTAAGTTATGTAGAATTTGATAAATAGTATAAAAATAAGTCTTTACTTTACGCGGAATTTTATATATATATATATATATAATAATAATAAAAGAAACAAACCGACCCGTAACAAGGTTGTGAGTGTAAGGTTCACAAGGGCTACTAGGGGTAGCCTGCTAGGGGTTCCCTGATATAGAAAAAATAATGACTTGACAAAAAGTTTCTTGACAAATTGGGCATCTCCCAATAATATCTGAGATCTCGTCGATCAAACGGACGTATCGACCGCTATTAACAATGAACAAGAATATATGTATGTATCATATATAGACTGTGTGGTCCGCCACGTCTCTTCCCTCTTCCCTAGGTGTAATGGTCATAATATAAGGTAAGTATCAGGTACACTGAGGCAACAGTGAATGTATCAATTGAAAACAAAAGGGACAGAATTATATAGATAAGATAGGATAGGATAAAAAGGATTTTAAAGAATAACTGTTTACTTTGCTAATAGTAAAACGAGAAATTAGTATTAAGTTTGTTTATTCTGTGAAATGTTTTATGAACGGACCTGTATTTCGTATGGTAAAGCATGGCAATTAAGGTCGTTTTGGCTTTGAAAACAGAAAACATAAGTATATAAATTGGAAATTAAAAATAGTAATAAAATATATGTACTAGATCAATTTTTATATGTTAGAGAGAGATGTCAGCTATTGTTGAGGAGGAGCTACTTAATTTATCATAAAAAGTACACCCTAAGCAGATCGAGTTTCTTTTAAATATATCGCCCAAGCAAATATAAAAGTCAATTGTTCAATTCAATTTCTTAGTAACGTTTAAAAGATATTACTTCTTGCTGAAATACTATAATTAGCCGACCTTTATAGATAGATAGATACATAATGACAAAAGTTATGAAAGCCATTATTTTATCTGTAGCTTACGTGATTGTATTTAATACATTTATATAATTTCACACTCTAAAATATATCAATATTCTTAAATTTACCTAAGTACAAAGGTTACCTAAGCACATAAGGGTTTTATTGAAAACAAATACATTGAGTTACGCATTTCGAAATTGTTATTCGAAACCCTTTAAACACACATTCTTAGTTCCACTTGAGGGCAACGAGAAATGGAGTTTCATTAAAGAAATGTTGCTGCTCCCTTCAACCAGAGAGAGAAGTGATCATGGAGAACGCAAAAGGAGACTACCCCAAGTCAGAACTGTCAACGCCCCCACGATGCGCTGTCTTGCGATGTTTGCTTTGGACCTCTAAAAACCAATTCGAGACCGGCTCAAATAACGCACACATAAATTTTGTAACTAAATTTAGAAATGCTCACACACACACATACACACACACAGGCGCATCATGCACAGCAAGGACACGCCATTTTGAGGTTGTTCTTTTTATTTCTTGCCTTGTACTTTTTTGCGTGCCAAATTCACATGGCAGTTAAGGACAATTGTCGAGGAGAGCCGAGTCGAGCGCACATGGTAATCAATGGCATGTGCTATGCGCCTGCGAATCAGTCTGCGTAGCCCGGCACAGCGAGGATCTGCGACCCAGTCGAGGACCTCATGCCGATTGCCGGCAAATGATTTTCCCAACATATGTGCTCGCCTCGACTCGTAAATGAAAGAACAACAATGCGTGTGGGAGTATGCCCAGGATCGTCTATTCCTGATGTGTTTTTCTTTCATCTTTACAAACCGAGTCCGAAGCCGAATTCTCTCAGTGCGCTCTGAGCTGACTTGAAGTAGGCGCCGCCTCGCTGTGCGAGTGAATACACTCATATTCACGGACATGCAGAGTGATTCAGAGAGCGTTTCCTAATTCCGGCAAGGGGCGTTTAACTGCGCCACCAGCATATAAATCATGTCCCTTTTAATAAGATGCAGTTTTCTCCGGGAATCGAGAAACCCAAACAAAAAACATCACAAACATTTTCGGGAATTTCCTGTAGGAAGTTCTGTTCGAACTCTTAAATAGAAACAGATTTTCAAATACTTTTTTTTGATTCCTCACATTAAGCTCAAACAAAACGAAGCAAATATATTCATGGGAAATGGGTACATGTAACAGTTAATGTCGAATATTTATGATTTCTGTGAATATTTCTATTTATTGGCAAAGCCATTAAACAAAAAAAGCAAAAAAAGAATCCGCAACAACCTCAGCCCCCTTTCGCGGCATGGCCCCCATGTAGCACAAGCAGCGCGGTGTGTCCAAAAACTATACGAAGCGTTTCAGATTTCAATGTACACGAGAGGGGGAAGGAACAGAGAGTGAGAGCGGGAGAGAGACTGTGAGAACAGGGGACGCGCAACGGAAGCCCGAAACGGAGACTGTGACCCAGAAGTCGCGTCGGACTCATTTGTGGCCTGCTGATTGATTTCTGTTGTTGGAAACTAGAAGCCAGCATTGCACTCCTTTCCCCTCTTCCCCTCCACCCACCACTCTTCACTCTTCCCACTCCTCTCTTACCCTGCCAAGTGCAACATCTGCTTCACGCAACGCTGGCAGCGACAAAATATGCGCAGCCAGCGTAATTAAAATCAATATTCTCGAGGTGTTCACTCTGTTGTCGAACTGGACCAAGAACGGCAACAACAACAACGATCGACAGCACAATTGTTGTTTCTGTTGTTGTTGTTATTGTTGTTGCTGCTTCTGCTTTGGCTGCAGCTTTGACTGCATCTCGAGTGCATTTGCCGATCAATCAACGATCAAAGTTCATAAATTGCGCCAGCTGACTAATGGCAACCGCCAGAGTTTCCAGCGCACGTCAACAATAACAACAGCGGCAGCAACAACTACAACAACAAAGACTACTCTAATGTACATGTAACACACGCACACATAGGCACACATGCAGTGCATTTGAATGTGCGTAAAAACACATAAAAAAGACAAGTAAAAATTTAGGTGCCGTGAACATTGCTGTGCTTGGGAACGACTACAAGCTGCCCTGTACATTTTGAACGGTGTTTTGTATTGAATACTCTCCTTATTTTGTTTAAGAATTGTTTTTTATATTTATTCCATAACGAAATATGAGAGTTAATAACTTAGAGGTGGTGAGATTTTAAGGTTTTCAGGCTCAATTGTTTTGGCCAAAGCTTGCCATCGAAGTCTCCTCAAAGGTCGAGCAGGGAGAAAGTAGGTGCCTAGCGATCAAGATAAGGTGTTGTAAGAATCATTCACTACAACTCGTGTAGCCTCCGATTAGTTCCTCAACTATGCAAAGGTGTGTGGAGTTAAGAATTTAATAAGGCCAGTTAGTTATCTGACTACGCACATGATTCTAAGGCACCAGAACACTTTTATAGTTGGATTTGGTTATAATTTGCCCAAATATGACACCGGCATGATGTATATACATACAGAACCCTTTCATCTCAAGGAAAGAGCGAACCTTCTACTTATGAGCCATCACACTTGTGTAAATCTGTGACCACATTGCTTTACTTTATGCCAAGGTTTCCTACTCTGCTTAAAATAGTTAAAGCTACCGCCATTCATTTTTTGACTGCTCCCAAAAGTATGCAAAAAGAACAAAAATTTGCAAGAGATCTTAAATCTGGGAAGCTGCATTTTTTATCGTTTTTGAAATAATAAGGGTGCATTTAGATAGATTTAAATTCTTAAAAAAAAATAAATGTTTAATAATTGCAAATGAAATGAAAACAGAAATTAATAGATAACATTAAATCTTGAATCGTATGTTACTTTGGTTATATTTCTAAGATTATGAAGCATTGCAACATTTTAAAAATTTTCGATAGGCAAATTTTTAAAAGTTTTTCCTTATATGCCGAACAAAAGACAATTTAAATGGATATGACTAGCTTGTTACCATACTATATACAATTAATCGCCATTTTATGATACAGAGGTCCTTAAAGAAATTAATTCCAAAATAATTACAAGCATATTGAAATATGATAATCGTGTATTTTTATCATTTGTATAATGTAAAACAGTTCTTGAATTCCCATATCGTCTTTCATGTACATCTTTATGACAAGTTTACTGCACCATTTGTAGGCTTATGAACAGGTTAATCATCTATAAGATTTCGGTCGAACACTTCTTGGTCAAATTCCAGACTTGAGGCTTATAGATAATACACATTTTGAAGAAAAGTCTGAAATGGCAGTACTGAGAACGGATCGTGGGCTTGCAACATCTAACCCCACTGCCAGATTTGACAGGGTGTACATACATACATACAAATATGATCGAGTAATCGCACAGTGGTGTGAAAGGGGCAAAGAGTCAAAGGAAACGGCCCCCCCCCCCCCCCCCCCTCCCCTCCCCCCCCCCCTACTCGTGTCGGGCGCATAAATATTTTGCTTTTATATTTTTCAGCCGAAGATGCGCAGCATAAACCCCTCTGTAGTTGTTGTCTATAAACAAAAAAAGCGTCCATAAAAAAGCACGACGCTGGCAGAGACGTCGCGTCAGCGTTGGCGGTCGCCAAAGAAATAACAACAACTACAACAACAACAATAGCAACAACATCACAAATCGGCGATTGCTTTTGTTTATTTACACAAAAAGATTTTAGTGACTCGGAGGAAGGCAGCAACAACAGCAGCAGCCGGCAGCAGGAAGTAACTAAGTAAAGGCCCCCGTTTGAACTGACTCCTCCCCCTCCCCTCCGCTCCCCTCCCCTCCCTTGCACACCCCTCACAACAAGTGAAAGGCAAATGAAAAACCGTTTACAAAACTGTCTTGGCAAAATGGTTGCCTTTTTATACGTTTGTAGTTCTTTTGTGTATACCCTGTGCACATGCTGAGCGGGTATGCAAGACGAATGGCCACTGCAAGTCGCCTTGTTCTTATATCTTGAAATGTGCATACCCTGTTGACTCTACAAGTCGCCTTGATCCTACCTTCTCACTGCCAGTCCATGACTGTACAGGGTGTCTGTCAGCCGAGTCACACTCTCTCTCTCTTTCTCTCGCTATTTTTCTCTCTCACACTGTATCTCGGCGGGTTTCTGGGAAGGCTGTCCGACCGACTGCATCATTTGATGTAAACGCTTGACACTTTGCGCCTGCGGAACCCCCGAAAGCGACCGCAGCCAGGCAACATCTGGCGCGGAGTCGAAAAGATTAATTTCTGACAGCGCGGGAGCAGCCCCAATATAAAGACATATACACACATATGTACGTATGTATATATACTATATATATCTGTGTGTGTGTAATTATGAACTGAGCTGCTGACGGACGCTGATGCGCGTTTTCCACGCCGCGCTTTTCACGGTCGCATCCATCAATTCGTCCGCCCTGTCGTAATATAAGACCTCGTCTATGCGGAATCCAGAGAAATGAATTCGGATTACATTTGCCGCTGGCCCGGATCGGTTCGGTTCGGTTCGGTTCCAAGGCGTCACTGGGTCTCTAATACTAATCACATTCCCCAGACAGAAACGCAAAGAGAGGGCGAAGGGACGGGGTCGCAGTCGGAGACATAAAACATCCGAGCAGCCACTTGACAAAACTGCAGTTTTCGGGATTTGGCGTTTAGTACTTCATTATGAGACGCACTAACGATGTTGCTTTAATGATCTCGGCCCGAGGAATCCACTTGACAAAATGCAGCAACAACAACAACAATATCACTCAAGTGTTTCACACAGTAGGACAGAGTGGGTGAGAGAAGGGAGAAAGAAAAAACAGACAGAGAGAGAGAGAGAGAGAGAGGGCACTACGCAGCTGAAGGGTAACTCATGACACACAACACTACATACATACTATATAGCGAATACATATACACATACGTTCATACGTATATAGACTTTTGCACAGTGGGACAGCGGGACCGAGGGGCGGGCACATTTATGCCACGGCAATGTGTGA
>JAEIFJ010000488.1:0-22778 GCA_018903435.1 Leucophenga varia | reverse complement strand
TGGGAGCTAGACTTGCTCGTTCAGTTATATCATCAGTAAACAGTTTCCTACTTAAACGAAAAAATCAAAAAAGATTTTAAGTTTTTTTTATCATTTATGACAACATTTTTAGACGTATTTTTATAAGCGCATTTTTAAGAATGTGGCATCACGAGCGTGTGCCTAACAGGTTGCGGTCGTGGAATATACCATTGAGCGACTTGTGGGAGCATAGGCGCGTACCTGCGGTCACGGGCGTATCCAGCCGCACGGAGCCAAACAGTCGGCTGGAAAACACATAAACAGACGGTCTTGTACAGGGACAGACTGCTGATCTGACAAGCAGGCAGATAAACAGAGGAACAGATGAACAGACAGGCAGACCAGCAGATGGAAACACAGATTAACGGGGCAACTGTACTTAGAGAAGCAGACAGACAAATAATTATACCACAACAAAGAGAGACGAGCTGACAAACAGGCAGACTAGACAACTAGACTTTGTTAGTTGGGCTGCAGAGGTGGCAGACAAACAGGTCAACTGGAGATAGACTGACGATCAAACAGACAGACAGACAAGGACAGTTTAGTCCCTGATGGAGTGGATCTGCAGGAGAATTACAACAAATATTTTGGTCTAAATGAAAGCCAGTTAATTACTATTGGAAAAACACAATGTTATGTAAAGAAACAAGAAGTTAAAATATATTTTGATTTGATAATTGTTTCCGACGAATCTATGAAGTGTGGAGTAGTTCTGGGTAGAGACTATGAAAAAATTTGATCTGAAAATTGATTTATCGGCATTAAAAATTATTACGGTAAAGCGTATTGAAAATCAAGACGAAAACACGAAGGCAGAACTTAGTGTATTGGAAGATGAAGATTTAGTAAATGAAGTGCCAATGGAGGAAATAAAATTAGTTAAATTGTTAGATAGCAGAAAGTTAGAAGAGAAATTGTTAGACGAGGAATTCTTAGATATGAAAAGTAGGAGTATGTTATTAGACAATGAATTAGTTAGTGAGAGATTTTGTGAGTTAGAAGATAATACTAAAGGGCATGCGCAAATAAATCATGATTTTGAAGAAGCCTTATTACAGATTTGCATTTTGGACAATGAAGTAATGGAACATTCATACAATATTGGGAACAGGTAGAATGGCAAGTGCGATGTGAATTAGAGACAATTTTAAAAACGATGTATGTTAATGCGGAAAAACCTATTACGCCAAAGGTTAAATGCGAAATGAATATTACGGTAGAGAATGCAAAACCTTTTAGTTGTTCACCAAGAAGACTATCATATGTAGAGAGAGAAATTACAGGTGATGTTAGATGAGTATATAAGGCATGGTATAATACGAGAGAGCAGTTCAGAGTACAATAGTGTTAAAAAAATGGTGATAAAAGAAACTGCCTTGATAAACAATATATAAATTTGTTAATAATATATTTATGGACATGATAAAAAAAAACAAGGTTATAATATATATGGATGATATTATGATTGCGAGTGTGGGTATGAAGGAACATTTACTAATTTTGAAAGAAGTCCTTAAGCGTTAAGTGGAAAACCAACTTGAATTTAGGTTAGACAAGTGTGAATTTTTCAGGATAAGGTTAAGTATTTGGGATTTGAGATAGCTAAAGATGGCATTAGAGCAGAAGGAAAGGGACTGGAAGCAGTTTGAAATTTTCCCATACCAGTAAAAACGCAGTCAGTTCATAGTTTCCTGGCGTTGTGTTCTTATTTTAGAAGATTTATTAAAAACTTTTCGATGATTGCGAAACCGTTATATGATTTATGAAGAAAGGATAAAAAGTTTAAATTTGAGAAAAAAGAGTTAGATTGTTTTCAGCAGTAAAGGATAAATTAGTTGAGGCACCTGTTTTGGCCATGTTTGATCATAAGAAGGAAACTGAGCTTCATTGTGATGCCAGTGCATTAGGATTTGGGGCGGTATTGATGCAAACAGAGCATGATGGAAAATGGCACCCGGTATTTTATTTTTCGAAAAGGACAATAGAAACAGAAGCCAAATACCATAGTTTTGAATTAGAAACTTTAGCAATTATATAAGCGTTGCGGAGATTTAGGATATATAATTAAATTTTTAGGCGATGGAATTTTTTAAAAAAATTTATGCTTTATTGTTTCGCCAGAGATTAATTACAACTGCTTGACAAATTTATTTTTTCGGCCCAGCAAACCTTTTACAGAGAATTAACATAAACCTTTAAGTTCTGTTTTACATTACATTTGTTTTACATTACATTTGTTCTACATGAAGCTTGTTACCGTTAAGCGGTTGGTGTCTTGGGAGAATTAAGCTTTTGAAAAGTGAAGCTTTTCAAAAGATCGGCTTTAGCTTGAAGCTTTTAAAAAGATCGGCTTTAGCTTTTATGAAGAATGAATATGTCACTCCCCCACCTTTTAGATATTAGCTTGTCCACAAGCGCTTATTTCTGGATATAATTGTGGTACTGGATTTTCAATTTCAACTATTTCTGTTTTTGGTTCTATTTCTTTTTCAATATTATTGTTAGAGGTTTTACTTGGTTTTAGGTAAGAGATAATAATTTTGTGTGGCGCTGTTTTACATTTCATATAAAAGTTAAAACGCTTGTTATGAATACTCCACCAATACAATTTGAAGGTGTGACATTGGAACAGCCATCTCAAGCAAAATACCTCGGCATAATTTTAGATAAGCGCCTCACTTTTGGGCCTCACCTAAAAGAAATAACCAAAAGGTGTGGCCAAAGATTGCAGCAACTAAGATGGTTGATAAGCAGAAGGAGCACTATGTCGCTAAGAGCCAAAAGAGCAGTATACGTGCATTGTATAGCTCCAATTTGGCTGTACGGAGTGCAGATCTGGGGGATTGCTGCCAAATCAAATTATAAGCGGATACAAGTAATGCAGAACCGAACCCTGCGGCAGATAACTAACTGTCCTTGGTACGTGCGTGGCTCCACACTTCACCGTGATCTCAATTTACACACTGTGGAAGAACAGATCTGTAGACATTCCAGCAGGTACAGCGATCGACTTGTTAGACACCGCAGTATACTTGCAAGGAGACTGCTACCAGCTAGGCCGTTAAGGCGACTCAAAAGACTGGGTTTTTACAAGACGATTCGATAATTATTCAGTTCCCACTGCTAATAATCCTCCTGAGAGGTTTGGTTCCTTAAGTTTTATTTTCGACATGTGTTGTTAAGATGCTTATTTGAATGTATGGTTCCAATGGGCTTAGGGGAAAAAGGCGCCAAAAAGCTTTCATGGGTAGGTCAAGCCTTGGCTCTGCTTATTAGCCACTCAACTCTCATACCGGACCGATCATTTTTGCGGGAAGAAAAGTACGAGCAAGCCTGAGAAGCCTTCATACATATATTTTCATCTACAAAAAAATTTACTATATATATTTTCATATATATATCAGGTAATTAGATATAGGAGTTTTTCCTGTTTCCAATCGTGGCAAGCAATACCAGGTTTCCTTAATTTTCCCCTCTTCTCTTTTTTTTATACCTAGCGCCAGTTGCTGAGTTTGCAAGGTTGGCTTGCAAACAGCTGTTCTCTTCAAAATTTTGCATTACACCGCTCTCCGCTTCGAGCAACAATACCTCAGTGGTTTCGAGATACGCGGAGCGGGCAGAAGCCCAGCTGGCCGGGCTGCAGGAGAATCTTATTTTTTTATTGTGGAGCTAAGCTGGCTAATCGCCAATGATCGCCAATGCTAATAATAGTTAAAGTGGAGTGCAGTGACTTGCCTTATACATACAAAGAAATGCCAGTAGTATAAGCAGAAAGTGCGTGAAGCGCAAGGTGCAAGGCAACAAAAAGATAAGCGACATTTGCTCCCCACCATCTATGCCATTCCCCGCTGCCAAATTCGTATTTTTTTTATGTGTCATTTTTTTTTTAGTTATGTTAATTTAATTGTCTGCCAAGTTAATCTATAGTTAACTTAGAAAAAAAATTATAATTTTACTCATGGTGAGAGAATGAGACTGAAGTGAAAACAGGCAAAGTACAACATCAAAAAAAAATTAAAACCTTAAACCGAAAACCCAACTAAATATACATAATTACACACATTAAAAGTTTTTGCAAAAATAATGATATAAAATATAAACTAATCAAGTTAAACAGATGAGCAACAAAAGTGAAATTACAAATTTATAGTGTGCAGAAACGGCATGGTTTGACCCACTGTCCAACCGTGCAGAGTCAAAAAAATCTCTTTCGCAGCATCTTCGCCGAAAGCGCTTTCGTCGATGGACAGCGGCAAACGGGGTAAGTGACTACGCGATATTACGGTTACAAACTAACACCGAGCAGACGAAGCTAACGCATAAGGCACGAGCGAAGCTACTCGCACTTTGATCGTTCTCTTGAACGGCGTGCTCTAAGAGAGAGAAATAAAAGAAAAAAATACGAAATGCTCTCTTGAGTGAGTCTCCAGTTCTTTTTGCGTGTAGTTATTCTTTCTTTTTTTTTTGTCTGTCTGTTCGCAATTTTATCTTTGGTTGCTGATTTGTTACTCTAATACAATAGGAGAATACTGAATACACTAACTTAAATATATAATTAATTTAACCTAAACTTTTAACTATAAATTTTATGTATATTTATTTATATTAGTTTTAAACTTTTACATAATAATATTATATTGCTAATGATTTTATAAATGCCCTATTATTCCTCCACAGCCTCATTCTCCCACTATTTTAATAATAACTTTTAATTGTATAAAAATGAATTTTGCTAGATATAGGTATAATAATTATTTTTAATAAATGTCAATTAGTGAAATGAACTCCTGCTAGAGTCTTTTTATAATAGGGTCATGCTCCGTGAAAACAAGGTAGGGTACTAATCCATCGACTCGATCGTAGGGACCATTTGAGACTCTAAACAAAAACAAAAACGGATGAAATGGTCAAGGTAGGGCGGGCAAGCTAATCAACTGGAAAACACCACCAGCAAGCAAGCACGATCGAGCCGAAGACGCTTAGCTATGTTTATGTTCTTTCCCTTTCCCTCTTCTCTACTCCTTCTCTATTACTGTCTTCTTATATTTTCGACTCAGGTGCATTTAAGCTTATCTATCCCTAACAAGCACGCGAAGTCAAATACATTATCTGTAGACTCAGCCAGCATATACATAAAGCACACCAAATCAGATGACCCCCCCACTTCTCTCACCCGAAGCCTAGCCGGTTTTATCGCGTGCAGTGCTGCTATGTAATGACCATCCGCTGGTAATGAAATACCTAGCTATTTCTACGTTAAATGCTACAGAATATTATTTGTGGCGCCCAACATGTCGGCCAGAAACCGGCAAGCCGATTTTCAAAAGCATTCAAAGAATATTAGTCAACTCCACCGTATGACTTACTTAAGTGCATCTCTCCTTCTTTTATTTTTTTATCATTGCGTCTGGATAGCAAATCAGCTGTTAAGAACGATGCTCTGACCTTAAGATGATAAGAAAGCTATTTTCTGTCCCTCCTCTCTTTCGTTTCTACTCTCTCTTTTCTCTCTTTTTTTTTGAGTCTTCCTGTCTATGCGTCTGGATAGCATAAAAGTTTCTATTAACTGTGCTCCGACCTAAATTGGACAACGAAAGCTCTTTTGTTGGTTCTCTTTATTTCTCTCACTTTTGTATTTTAAAGATTCTGGATAGCAGATATGTTTGAGATACATATGCTCCGAATTTTTGTTCTTACAAAAGCTCTTCTGTTCTCTTTGTTGTTGATAGACACCTACATCGTTGAGACAGAGCAATACACAAAGCGTATAAAGTCTCTCTCCGGTGTAAGTCTTGAACATACATATAATCTCTAGGCTTTGGATCACGGTTCGTTCAAGATACGTCCGATGCCAGCTAGAGTATGGGAGATCAGTTGAGAAGTCTTTTTTTTTCTTTTTTTCTTTTCTATCTCTATCTTGTAGTTGTGAATGTGTGGCTTGAATATTTTGTGATCCAATTTTACAAAGTACAGCCATACAATCAATTTCACAACAATTCTGTCCACATTAAATGTAGGCTAAACACAATTGTACCCACCGGGAAACTGAAACGTAGCATGACCCTTATATTTTTATGAATTGAGATACGATTTTTTTTAGATATATTTTGAACAAAACATTTTCTTTAGTTACTGTTAATAAAATCTTAGAACATGCCAGTCAGTCGTAGTCCAGGAGAAAATCCTAGGGAAGAAGCCAACGACGATCTGCCTTCAGGCTCTAGACCCTCTTCTTTTAGCCAAAGTGGAATTACAACCAGGGGTAGAGCAATGGCGGAAAAGGGAGAAGCCGAGAAGAATGCTAATAGGCAGCAGTCATCTGCTGAGTCCCGTATTGGTAGACAAGATACCGGCGCTGATAGTAATAACTTAGCGCTACTTATCACACAAGCTTTGGGAGACGCCACTCGAAGGCAAACCGAAGCCTTAGCCGAGTTTTCTATTAGGCAAACTCAGCTGTTAAACAGTATTGAAATGGGATTTCAGCGGATGTTTAATCAAACACCGGTACAAACTGAAACAATACCAGCCGTTTTGACTCCCGCGAGTCAACACAATAGCCATCCCAGTGTCACTCCAAGTGACATATCAGATCTAAGGCCAGATCGTATTACCCAAATAATGACAAACTGGAAATTGCGATTTACTGGCAAAGGATATCTGTCAGTAGATGATTTCATCTACAGAGCTGAAGCTCTGACCAGACAAACATTAGAAGGCAATTTTGATTTACTGGCACGATATTCTTGCAATTTGTTCGAGGGAGCGCAGCTGAGTGGTTTTGGAGGTACCATAAAGGTGTTAGTGTATTGAGATGGCCAGATCTTTGCGAAGCACTTCGAATTCAATTCAAAGATGCTCGCACAGATCGTGATATACAAGCCAGTATTGATCGGCGTAAGCAAAAGTTGCATGAAAGTTTCGATGAATTTTCGCAATCGGTAGCAGCCATGGCTGATCACCTGTCAGTACCGTTAACGGACTCTTACATAATGGGGGTTCTTCGAGCAAATCTTTTGCCGGAAATTCAGCATGAATTGCTTCACGTCCCAATACATAGTGTGGCCGAGTTGCGCCAAGCCGTTCGTAGGCACGAAATATTCAAGCAACAAATGGCGAGGATACCAACTTTTAGCACTAGACCCATTCAAAAAAAGTTGGTAAATGAATTAGCTGAACAGGCAGGTAGCGAATCAGAGAGTGAAGTCGCTGAGGCAGAGGACGTCGCTGCTAATTGAGATCGAATGCTGGAACTGCCAGAAGAAGGGACATAGATATCACGATTGCACGGCAGAAAGGCGAGTTTTTTGCTATGGTTGTGGTAAGCCTGACACCTATAGGCCAAATTGCACAAAATGCCAGTCAAAAAACTTAGTAGCTCGAGCACAATTCAACAGTGCTCGAAACAAGCATTAGCACGCACGGAACACAGCAATCGCGTAGCCCTGATGGATACTCCAGAAGAGCATTCCATCGAATTAAATATAAATAATCAAAAGGACTTTAATTTACCAGATTTTCGAAATATATCCTCTCAAGAAAATAGTATCCAGAACCCAGACTTTTCAACTAAAAATAGCAAGGCAAATCGTTCACGTATCCGCCGCAGGCAACATGTCAGAATGCGCCGGAACGAGCGTTCTAAATTACTGTCTGCCATAGTAGAAAATCCGTTAGACGTCAGACCATATGCCGAGGTGACCATTTTAGGTAATAAATATACCGGATTGTTGGATACAGGCGCCTCCATTAGTTGTATAGGTGGTACGTTAGCTAACGAATTTATAAATGGGCACAATTCTTATAAGCCATTATCATGTGCAGTGAAAACGGCCGATGGCAAGTCACAGAAAATAATTGGCAGGCTCACTACTAAAGTAGGCTTTAAAACAAAACTCAAAGAATTATCCTTTTATATAGTACCTTCGCTATCGCAAAATCTCTACTTAGGCATAGATTTTTGGAAAACATTTGACTTACTCCCTTTTTGTTTTCGGCAAGCTGAATTGTCAACCTTAGATGATCCCATGATACGATCATTATCGGACCAACAGCGACACCAATTGGCATCTGCTATAAATTTATTTCCGTCATTCACAAAAAAGGGTTAGGGCGTACCTCTGTACTTTCTCACAGCATCAATGTTTCTGATGCAAGCCCAATTAAACAAAGGCATTTTCCAGTATCACCAGCCATCGAAAAGCTAATGTACGAGGAACTAGACCGAATGCTAGATTTAGGGGTGATTGAAGAGTCCAACAGTGCGTGGTCTTCTCCTGTTGTTTTGGTCCGCAAGCCAGGAAAAGTCAGACTTTGTTTAGACAGCAGAAAAGTGAACGCAGTCACAGTCAAAGATGCATATCCTATGCCGTTTATAGACGGAATTTTGAGCAGACTTCCTAAAGCAGAATATATATCGAGCATTGATTTAAAGGATGCTTTTTGGCAAATTCCATTGGAACCCAAATCTAGGGATAAAACTGCATTTACTGTGCCAGGCCGACCACTATATCAGTTCACTGTAATGCCATTTGGGCTTTGCAATGCACCGCAAACTATGTCCAAATTAATGGATCGAATTATACCAGCGCACTTACGAAGCGAAGTATTCATTTATCTGGATGACTTATTAGTGGTATCTGACACATTCGAACGGCATATAGCAACTCTTGGTGAATTGGCATCTCATTTAAATAGATCGGGCTTGACTATTAACGTCGAAAAAAGTAAATTTTGCCTTAAAGAAATACAATATCTTGGCCATATAGTAGGTCATGGCACTATCGCCACTGATCCAGAAAAGCTTTCGGCCATAGTTAACTTTCCGGTACCACGGTCCGTCAAACAACTCCGTAGATTTTTAGGAATGACAGGATGGTACCACAAATTCATCAAAAACTATGCTTCCATTGCTTCTCCTCTTACGGATGCTCTTAAGCAAAAGAGAAAGTTCGACTGGTCCGAAGAAGCACAAAAAGCTTTTGAACAGTTGAAACAGCAAATGTGCGAAGCGCCAGTGCTGCACAGCCCAAACTTCGATGCCGAATTTTTCCTGCATTGTGATGCTAGTCACACAGGTGTTGGAGGCGTTTTGGTACAACTAAATTCTGCAGGTGACGAAGTTCCCATAGCATTCATGTCAAGAAAGCTGAACCAAAGCCAAAGGAACTATTCAGTGACTGAAAAAGAGTGTTTGGCAGCTATCTTGGCAATCAAGAAATTTAGAGCCTATGTTGAGGGGCAAAAATTTACAGTCGTCACCGACCATGCGTCGCTTAAATGGCTGATGTCTCAATCAGACCTAAGCAGTAGGCTGGCCAGATGGGCCCTTAAACTTCAAGGCTTCAGCTTTGAAATTAAGCATCGTAAGGGTAGCAAAAATATCGTTCCCGATGCACTTTCTAGAACGTTTAGCGAAGATTTGGCATCGGTCGATATAAACCAGTTCATCGATATTGACTCCGATAGCTTTAAAAGCAAAGAATACCAGACTTTGGTGAAACAAATTGAACAAAGTCCAGTCAAACTCCCAGATATAAAAATTGTAGACGGGATATTATATCGTAGAATGGAACATGCAACAGGCGACCGTATTGCTGATGATATGGCGTGGAAAATTTGGTTACCGAACGAGGTAATACCGATTGCCTTAACATTAGCGCATGATCACCCTTTGGCCTCGCATTGTGGTATCAACAAAACCTTAGAGAGAATACGGAGATACTACTTCTGGCCAAATCTGGTGGCTGACGTTAGAAAGTATGTCAATAACTGCGAAATATGCAAATGCACGAAGCACCCAAATTATAGCCTTAAACCAACACTTGGCCAGACAGGCGAGACGAGACGTTTCTTTCAGAAACTATATGTGGATTTTTTAGGTCCATATCCACGTTCTCGGTCTGGAAATGTAGGGATTTTTGTAGTTCTAGACCATTTTTCTAAATTTCCTTTCTTAAAGCCAGTGAAAAAGTTTACTGCTGAAGCCATTTTAAAATACCTGGAAGAGGAATTGATACATTGCTTTGGCGTACCTGAGGTCATAGTATCCGATAATGGCGTGCAGTTCAAATCCCATGCCTTCAATAACCTATTAGAAAAATATAAAATAGCTCACTCTTACACAGCCATATATTCTCCTCAAGGCAATGCGTCAGAAAGAGTTAATAGAACAGCCATAGCAGCGATCAAAGCCTACATACATCCGAGCCAAAACAATTGGGATGAGCAGCTTAGTAAAATATGTTGTTCTCTTCGCTCGAGCTGGCACACAGCAATTAACGCCACACCGTATCGACTAACCTTTGGTCAGAACATGATCACAAATGGATTAACATACAAACTGTTGAAAAGGTTGAACATGTTAGAAGATCGCTCTGTGTGTTTTAATAGGGATGATAGTTTTGACATAGAAAGAGACAAAGCAATAACATCAATGCGGAAGCAACACCAAAGAAACGAAATTGCTTACAATTTGCGAGCCCGCGAAGTCTCCTTCAACGTAGGTCAGGAAGTATATCGGAGAAACTTCACGCAAAGTAACTTTGCAAAGGGATATAACGCGAAACTTGCACCCAATTTTATAAAATGTCGAATAAAGTGTAAATTGGGAAACAGCTATTACGACGTAGAAGACTTGAATGGCCATTACATAGGAAAATTCCATGCTAAAGATTTGAAACAATAGGCAAAACTAATTCACTTCGCTCCAAGCGTGGATCCCGCATTTAAAGGTTCCCCTCTAAAGCGTGATCTTGGTGGGAGGGTTTGTAGAAGCGCTTGTCGCTCCTATTAATTCTGAGCTACACCTAAAAGTATGCAACAGTAGAAGGCAACACTTTCGTTTTAGTTTTAGTAGTAGACTGTGACGATTTGAAATAGTAGCAAGTTACAGCCTTTCAGAAAAATAGCCGAAATATAAATACATAAAATTAAAATAAAAAGACGCCTCGCTCCTGGTTGTTTTAGCGAACGACAAAAATAAAAATAAAATAATAAGGAATTGATTTGCATGTTATTTGGTATCGATAAAGAATTGTTTCATTGCCAACATAGCAGGGGTGGATTGCTTTCCCGTGGAAAAATGACTAAGCAAAATTACCGCGTCATTTTGGGCTTAGGGGAAAAAGGCGCCAAAAAGCTTTCATGGGTAGGTCAAGCCTTGGCTCTGCTTATTAGCCACTCAACTCTCATACCGGACCGATCATTTTTGCGGGAAGAAAAGTACGAGCAAGCCTGAGAAGCCTTCATACATATATTTTCATCTACAAAAAAATTTACTATATATATTTTCATATATATATCAGGTAATTAGATATAGGAGTTTTTCCTGTTTCCAATCGTGGCAAGCAATACCAGGTTTCCTTAATTTTCCCCTCTTCTTTTTTTTTATACCTAGCGCCAGTTGCTGAGTTTGCAAGGTTGGCTTGCAAACAGCTGTTCTCTTCAAAATTTTGCATTACACCGCTCTCCGCTTCGAGCAACAATACCTCAGTGGTTTCGAGATACGCGGAGCGGGCAGAAGCCCAGCTGGCCCGGGCTGCAGGAGAATCTTATTTTTTTATTGTGGAGCTAAGCTGGCTAATCGCCAATGATCGCCAATGCTAATAATAGTTAAAGTGGAGTGCAGTGACTTGCCTTATACATAACAAAGAGATGTCAGTAGTATAAGCAGAAAGTGCGTGAAGCGCAAGGTGCAAGGCAACAAAAAGATAAGCGACCTTTGCTCCCCACCATCTATGCCATTCCCAGCTGCCAAATTCGTATTTTTTTTATGTGTTATTTTTTTTTAGTTATGTTAATTTAATTGTCTGCCAAGTTAAACTATAGTTAACTTAGAAAAAAAAAATTATAATTTTACTCATGGTGAGAGAATGAGACTGGAGTGAAAACAGGCAAAGTACAACAAAAAAAAAAAATTAACCTTAAACCGAAAAACCCAACTAAATATACATAATTACACATATTAAAAGTTTTTGCAAAAATAATGAAATAAAATATAAACTAATCAAATTAAACAAATGAGCAACAAAAGTGAAAATATAAATTTATAGTGTGCAGAAACGGCATGGTTTGACCCACTGTCCAACCGTTGCAGAGTCAAAAAAAATCTCTTTCGCAGCATCTTCGCCGAAAGCGCTTTCGTCGATGGACAGCGGCAAACGGGGTAAGTGACTACGCGATATTACTGTTACAAACTAACACCGAGCAGACGAAGCTAACGCATAAAGCACGAGCGAAGCTACTCGCACTTTGATCGTTCTCTTGAACGGCGCGCTCTAAGAGAGAAAAAAAAGAAAGAAATACGAAATGCTCTCTTGAGTGAGTCTCCAGTCTCTTTTTGCGTGTAGTTATTCTTTCTTTTTACGTCTGTCTGTTCGCAATTTTATCTTTGGTTGCTGATTTGTTACTCTAATACAATAGAGAATACTGAATACACTAACTTAAATATATAATTAATACAACCTAAACTTTTAACTATAAATTTTATGTATATTTATTTATATTAGTTTTAAACTTTTACATAATAATATTATATTGCTAAGGATTTTAAAAAGGCCCTTTTATTCCCCCCCAGCCGGAAAACAAGGGAGGGTACTAATCCATCGACTCGATCGTAGGGACCATTTGAGACTCTAAACAAAAACAAAAACGGATGAAATGGTCAAGGTAGGGCGGGCAAGCTAATCAACTGGAAAACACCACCAGCAAGCAAGCACGATCGAGCCGAAGACGCTTAGCTATGTTTATGTTCTTTCCCTTTCCCTCTTCTCTACTCCTTCTATTCGACATGTCTGCTTGTTTTTTCGACTACCAGAGCCCTTGAAGCTTAAATACATTCCCTTCAGAAGTAGCGAAGTTAAAATAAACAAATCAGATGACCTCCATTTCACCGACCACAAAAAAGGCCAAAAAAAAACCACCGAAAACTTAGTAAGCACACAAAACACATAAGTGAGCGTACAGCCACAACACACCAAAAAACCCCCCCACTCCCACCCGAACCAGCCGTTCGAGGCGCAAAGACCACCGCGAAGAAGTACCAGCTATTCACGTAAAGCGCCATGTGAGTCCGAAACGAATGGAAGTAGGCACCCGTACACCTCGACGTCCCCTCAGTCTGTTGAGAATCAACGTTTCCATAATTTTGCCAAGAGAAGGGAGGAGGCGAAGTGGCCTATACGAGTCTACCTCTTTCAGCCTCTTTCCCAGGTTAGGTTTTAAACTTGTTTAAAAGGCCTTAGAATTTAGGGAAGTAACCTCATGAAGAACGCTGTATAAATGAAAAAACTAAAAAACAAAAAGTCTAGCTCTGGGAAAAGGTGTATAGTTCTGTTGAATAGGTCATCTATTTGGTGCTGTTTTCTGCGGGTCAGAACTTTGTGAAGTCGATTACATAACCTTCTGTAAATCTGCTGGATACGGGCATCTCCTGTTCTGACGAGTTCCCTTCTGACTTTTCTTTTTAAGGCGCAGGAGGTCAACTATCACAGAGGGTAGAGGCTGAATAAAAGATTGCACGTTTTGCGGAATACTCGGAGCAGCATGAGCTGCTGCTTGTTTAAGGTTTTCCATAAATATGTTTATGGCATAGTCAATACCTTCTGGACCTTGAATTTCTATGCTTAGGTCGATCAGTTCAGACAGGTGATCCTTAAAAGCCTCGATATTAGTACCACGAGAAAGCAAACTGGGGCGTTGGGGTTTGTTCACCGGATTAGCATGTAGATCAGCCAGAAGAGGGATGTGATCTGATGATAGATCGTGCAGAGTTCGGATGGTAAATCTCTGAATGGAGTAGCCCTTGGTTACAAAGAAATCTAGTGCGGAAGCTATCTGCGAGTTGGAGGAGTAAAATGTTGGCTCTCCTGTTGCCAAAATTTGGTAACGGCCGTTTGCGACTACTTCTTGAATGAGCATGCCTCTAGAGCAAGCTCTAGTGTTACCCCACCAGCTTTGTTTGGCATTGTAATCTCCACCTGCTATAAGTTTGTCTCCTAGCGTTGCAAAAAGAGTTTCAACGTCAGATTTTATCAAACGCTCACTGGGTGGAAGATACACAGATGCTAAGGAAACCGATCCTTCTTAAGTTTGAAGTTGCACACACGCTATTTGCATGTTGTTGGCTGAGATTGGAGGTTGGGGACAATGATTTAAGGCAGAGCGCACGATGACAGTGGCACCCCCTCTACTGTTTCCACTGGGGTGGACGGCGTGGTAGCTGGTGTAACCAGGTAAGAAGATGCGCTGACCTTCCCGCACATACATGTGTTTCTGTGGCAAATATTAATTTTTTTTTTTTAAAAATAAAAAATTGGGTTCGTCCCTGAGTGTGTCTATGAACCCCATGTGTTTTTCAAAAAGCATTTTTTAGGCCATGGATTTAAAAAAATAAAGATGTTGGTGTTTGTCTTGCCCCTCTTCCCCATGCGTTTTTCAAACGCTTTTTTTCGGTGGTTTTTTAAAAATTCATACTGCGTTTGTTGGAACGAAATCCGAAAAAGGAAGAAGGAGGCATCTCCCCCCCCATAAAATATATATATTCTGAATCAGTATCAACAGCCGAGTCGATTCAGCTATGTCTGTCTGTCCGTCTGTCCATCTGCCTGTCTGTCTGTATGAACACCTGAATCTCATAAACTATAAGAGCTAGAGTCTTCAAATTTTATGACAACATCCGTGTATGTTGCAGTGTCTCAAAGTTTTTTTTTTGAAATTTGGCCACGCCCCTTCTCGCCTCTGTAAATCAGTAATAACCATTTTTTAAACACAATATACACCCAATTACCAACATAATACCTTGTCACATAAATCGGTCTATAAATAAGTGAGATATGATCCGAGTTAAACTCAATTTGAACTTAATACTTATGCTTATAATTAAGACCTAATTTACCCAAGCATACCGAAGTTCAAACCTAGGGACGAACACAGCATTTTATTAAACATTTTATTTGCATAGAATGGTAAAAAGAATTAGCTGACTTCTTATTTTATTTACTTTTTTTTTGGTCATTTATTAAACTATCAATTAAAAAATAGTTTTCAAAAATTTTCAAAAATTAAATCTCATGTTTTTTTTTGCAATATTTAAGACAATCAATAAGTTACGAATGTTAGAGCGGGACGCCGATACATGCATGTCTGCATTTGCACATTTATGTTTCGGCGTCCCGCTCTAACACACATCAATTGCCGTATTCGGCGTAAGTACGCAACTGTCAGATTTGTGCAACATTCGGCAAAGTTTATAAAAGTGTTCTACTTAATTAAATATGTTGCGTACCAAAAAATTTAAAAACTATTGTTATGTTGCTGTTTAAATTATTTAATAGAAAAGAAAGAAAAAAGGAAAACTCGTCACACATTGATCGCGGCAGGAATCGAACCCGAGCACTGTCAACATCATTGGTCTTCGAATCCGGCACACACTCCACTAAGCTACTGTACAACTTCACATCAATTTATTGCCCTCTCGCTCTATCTAATGCTTATACTTCTTGTCTATTCGCTTTTGCATTGTTTATGTGTTCTTCTTTTGTCTGTCAAATGAATTAAATAATAAGAATATAAAATTTATATTTTTAAATTTTTCCAAATAAAGCAGAATTTTCATTATAAATAACGGAATAATAATCCATGGCCTTCTACAGTCAGCACCTGACTGTAGCGTTGCCTTGTTGGATTCCACAGTCTCCTCTATAAGTTTGAACATTTTGTCCATTCTCGAGTTAATATCCCGAATGGCATTTTCTAGCGACTGGAACTTTTTGCCAAGGCCTAAATCTTCCGTGAGGAAGTGTGCAGGTCTCTCTGCTGGTGTTGACTCGTATATGATCCAAATTGAGGACCTTTGGGCCGAACAATATCAGCGTAAGAAGTAGTGCTTCTGATAGCCTCACCCGGAATGAATCCACGAGAAAATGTGTCACCTTTTTTAGGACTGACGGAATTGCCACTAGCAACAAAGGTAGGGAGCCTTGGGTTTGGCTTGAGCTTCTTTAATTTTTCCATTCTGACGGGGCAGACTTTCTCCGTAGATGCATGATCGCCACCGCAGTTGATGCACAAATAATTGTCGCTCGTGCATGACATAGTTGCGTGGGGGCCAGCACACTTGCCGCAGATTGGGTCCTGGAGGCAATAGTTTTTGGAGTGCCCAAAAATCTGGCATCTTAGGCATTGTAGCACTTCGTTCCTGCGACGCGCTCGTTCTATGGTGACTCTGTGTCTTAAGCTTATCTATGATAAGTAAAGCTACTGGGAGCCACCCCCGCTGTGCAGTGGCTAAAAAGATGTTGCAGTATGGAGCACACAAAATGGGCTAGAAAATCGGGTGAATGACCGGAAAGCGAGAAAATAAAATACTTGTTTATCACACGTGACAGCACAGGCAAAACTCAATTTAGGAAAATATATGAATATTGTCCGCAACCAGTGACAAAAGCCACTACAGTAGGGAGACTCAACTTCCAAATTATACCGTCCTTTAGGAAAGCACTTGGATTTAAGTTGACGGAAATCAACGTTCGAATGGTTGCGGTAACCGTGAAGTAGTGTTAATAGGGAGCGGCTCATTGGGGTGCGCTTGTCCCTATTCTAAAATTTAAGAATACTGACTCAACAGCTGAGGAGCATCGATGTCAACCACATGCCAGAGTAAATCGATGGTATGGTTAACATCAGGGCATCGTGGTGTTTTTTCGACTACCTTTTTTGATAACGTTGTCTTCAGGTAACGAAGTCTGCGTAAGCAGGTCGAACCAATGATACCACCAAAAGGGTACTGAATAAAAATGAGGCGGTCTTGATGAAGATTGGCAAAATGCATTTGTGTGATGGTGTTGAACCATGAACAGAGTGAACACGGGAACGGAAGCCAAGGATGAAGTCGAGAATTTTTCAGTAGCTTTTGATGTGTTTTTAGTGGGTCCCGTCGGGCACTCATCCGCACTCCCGCTACTTTTCTCCATATGAATCAATTCGCCTTTTTCTGCGTCTTTAGCCTCAGCGACTATTGCACTAGCGGCGCTATTGTAATCCGCCTGGGACTTGTCTTTTTGGGCGGCAATGTTGTCCACCCTCTGCGTCTTTGTCCAGATGCCTTGTCTAAGTTGGCAAGACGCTTTCCACCATGATACGGTTTCTGATATGCTGTGGACTGTCAAGAACTAGAAGTTCATGCATCGACGTCCGTGGCACAAGCTGGCTGTCATCATTCGATGTAGCCTGGCTGGCTGTGCTCTGTGTTTGTTTCTGATCTTCCTGCTGTTTGTAAACGGATACTTATTTGTCTGTCCATTGGTTCTTTGAGCGTCCTGTCTTTTCTCGCGCTCCTGTGCTCGTTGCCCAGACCTATTTGCCCTTTCTTCTTGCCCTTTGGCAAAGCTTGCTTCGAAAGCGTTCTAGCTTATAGTTTGTTTTAGGCCCGGTGTAAAGACTCTGAGGGGGTCAGCTCGGAATTTCTCACACATTCCCTTAGCCAGCGCTGCATCATAGAACATGTTTGCCTTGTTTGTTAATAAGGTGGGCTTCTTTTCTACCTCTTTATGTATTCTATGATGGATAAGGTACCCTGCATCAGAATGCCCATTTCTTGCTCGATGACATGGATTGGGCTGTTATTACTATAGGTGAAGTCCAACCGGCTAATGATTGCGTCCACATTCAACGGAGTGTTAATAGACTATAGGACAGAATTCTGCTGCAGCCTGACGGCCTGGTAATGACGAGGACTCCCATCATATTTCCTATAAATTTTGTAGGCTGGCGCCAAGACACATAAGAGTCAGATAAACTTTTGACCACGTTTAGGGGTTCGTCACATGAAATAGTCACTGCCCGCGCTTTTTCTAATTCAACGCTATCACGTCAAGGACTGTCGTAGTTTACTGGTTCCCGATATTCCCCACAACTGCTTATCGGTGGAGTCAAGCAATTATCCGCAGTCAGCTCAAAGTTATGCAATAAAGATTTTACGATATCCGACACAAAGTATGCAAGGATTATCTTTTAAAGTCAGCTGACACAGACGTGTTTAGTTAGTGCTCCGTGTACTCTTATATTATCGCCGACGTATCATCTAAACAAAACAAAAAAAAAACACCAACAAAACATCAACAAAAACATAATTACTAATTCCAGCGATGAAAATTCGCAAATTGTTTTATCTTGTTTTGTGTGATCGCAATTACTATTAATTGAAATCAAATAACACAACAAAAGTGCAGCAATGAGTCAGCGAGATATTCGTTCTCACAAGCAAAAAGAGACAAGACGAGCGTCGGCTCTCTCTGCAACGAAGTAACGCGTACTTTACTTTCGTCTCAGAAACTCCCGTCATCAAAGAGCCCAGCTCGACAAACGCGGTCAATGAACTCAAGCCAGCGGACTTCGAAAGGCCTCGCTCTTGCTCGCCTATGCTGATGTCAGCGCCCTACGACCTGAAAGTTAGTCAGCATGACTCTCTCTTGTGCTCCCACGCACCTACACCGGTAAGCTCAGTAGCTACTAGCACAGTCACTTCGCTCTCAATTGCCAGCGCGCCTACAGCGTGCACTACAACAACATCGGTACTCTGCCCAACAACAACGACCGTTATAACTTCGGCCGTACCAAATTCGCCTCTCTCGCTTGCCAGTGCAATCAACAAAAACGAAAGCAAGCACGAAGCGCAGCCGAATCAACCCCGTAAAGAGCAACTGGTGCAAACTGGCATCGATCGCTACATTAAGAGCAAGCGTAAACTGAGCCCACAGAACAAAGGGAGCGGTAACAAGCCGAAAGTTAACCGCAGCAACGCTGCTACTGGTGAACCTCTTGGTGAGAGCTCAAATAGATTCGCTCTCTTAGACAATACCCCAGCAAATCAGATCGACGAATCAGCCAATGTGACGAAGAAAGTAAAGCCGCCGCCCATATATCTTCGTGAAAAAACAACAACTGCGCTAGTCAACAAATTAGTAGCACTCATTGGCGAGAACAACTTTCATGTTATCCCACTAACAAAAGGAAATATAAGCGAAACCAAAATTCAAACGCAAACCGAATCTAGCCATCGAGATGTAACTAAATATCTGGATGACGCCAAAAAAAGTTACTACACGTATCAACTAAAGAGCGCCAAGGGCCTGCAAGTTGTGATCAAAGGAATCGAATCAACTGTTAAGACTGATGAGATCATCGCAGCGCTCAAAACAAAAAATTTTAATGCCAAATCTGTGATCAACATAATGAACAAAAACAAGGAACCGCAACCACTCTTCAAAGTGGAGCTGGAGCCAGAAGGCATAGCCCTCAAGAGAAACTCTCAAGAAGTGCACCCCATATACAAACTGCAGTTCTTGCTGCACCGTAGAATCACTGTGGAGCAGCCACACAAACGCAACCAGCCGGTACAGTGCACTAACTGCCAAGAATATGGCCACACGAGAGCATACTGCACCTTGAGATCAATCTGCGTTGTCTGTAGCGACCAGCACAGCACTGCGAACTGCCCAAAAAACAAGGAGGATAGTTCAGTCAAATTGTGTAGCAACTGCGGTGAGAACCACACAGCAAACTGGCGTGGTTGCGCTGTTTTCAAAGACCTGAAAAATCGCCTCTACAATCGCGCACCTTCATCTCGGAACTTACCCTCCAGAAGCCACACCTTCGTCGCCGCATCCTCAAACAGAGCAACCACTTCCCTAGCACCATCCCAGCCTGTTCTACGTACCGACCCTAGCGTCTCCTTTGCAAGCGCTCTCAAATCAGGCACCAAGCCTCCACCTGCATCAACAGATGTTCCGCGTAATTCCCAGCCAGCAAACAAAATCTCAAACGACCAACAACACACGCAGAATCCGCCTGCTAGCATTGAAGCGTTGATGACCTCACTGCAACAAAGCCTGGAAAAATTCATGGATTTTATGCAAGCCACACTACAAGAGCTGATGAGGAATCAGAACACGCTGATACAGCTGATTGTATCCACAAAATCAGTATAATGGCTTCTCTAAGAATAGCAACGTGGAACGCCAACGGCGTCTCACAGCACAAACTTGAGCTTTCACAGTTTCTTAACGGAAAACATATCGATGTCATGCTGTTATCTGAAACGCATTTGACAAATAAATACAACTTCCAGATACCAGGATACCGATTCTATTCAACAAACCACCCAGACGGTAAAGCCCATGGAGGCACAGGAATACTAATAAGAGCACGCATCAAGCATCATCCACATAGCACTTACGCTAAACCTTATCTGCAATCCACTTCCATTAGCGTGCAATCTGGAAATGGCCTGATCACTCTAGCTGCAGTATATTGTCCACCTCGTTTCTCAATCACTGAAGACATCTTCATGGAATACTTCAACACATTAGGGGAGCGTTTTGTCGCGGCTGGCGACTACAACGCCAAACACACATACTGGGGATCTCGCCTCATAACCCCCAAAGGCAAGGAACTCTACAACACAATAATTAAAACTAAAAGAAAGCTTAGCTACGTGTCACCGGGAAGACCTACATACTGGCCAGCGGATCCAAAAAGAATCCCCGACTTAATCGACTTTGCAATAACCAAAGGAATTCCATCCAATCTCATCTCAGCAGTGTCACTCCCAGACCTATCTTCTGACCACTCTCCAGTCTTACTAAATCTCCTTCAGCAGCCGCAGGTTAACGAGAAGCCTTATAGACTCACAAGCAACAAGACTAACTGGGTTACATTTAAAAAGTACGTCTGCGCACACACTGGTGCGCTAAGTTCGTTAAGCTCCGAAGAAGACATCGACAACCTTAACAGCGTGCTGGTATCTACGCTCGTGGCAGCAGCAAAAGTCTCTACACCACCAGACTTGCTCGCCTCTACAAAACCCAACAAAACGCACAGAGACATCGAGAACCTGGTGCTTGATAAACGACGCCTGCGCAGGGAGTGGCAGAAACATAGATCCTTGAGCTCAAAGCAAAAACTAAAGGCCGCCACGCGCTTGCTTACCAGAGCACTCAAGCTCAAGGAAGCGGAAGCACAACACAGCTACATCGAGCAACTCTCACCATCTAGCACAAAACACTCTCTGTGGAAAGCACACCGGCACCTCCAAGCACCAACAGAAGCTGCTACACCTCTACGGGATGCTGATGGCAAATGGATTCGTAGCGACGAACAAAGAGCTTGCACCTTTGCTGACCACCTGGAAAAAGTCTTTCAGCCTAACCCCTCTACCAACTCGTTTAGTCTCCCCTTGTCGCCTGGCAACTGCGCTCCCTTGAATCCAATTGTTTTTACACCTAACGAAATTGTGAGAATAATCAAAGAACTAAAGCCAGGAAAATCGCCTGGTCATGACTTGGTTACGACAACAATGATCAAACACCTCCCCCAATGTATGATTCAATCAATTTGTCAGCTATTCAACGCAATTGCTAAGTTTGGCTACTTCCCAAAGCAATGGAAAAAGTCAATTATAATAATGATTCCCAAGCCAGGAAAGGACAAAACTTCACCAGCATCCTACAGGCCAATTAGCCTTCTAACATGCCTATCTAAGCTCTTTGAAAAGGTGCTCCTGTTACGATTAACGCCATACATCAAACAAGGTAATATAATACCGTCACACCAATTTGGCTTCCGACAGAAGCATGGAACCATTGAACAGGTTAATCGCATCACGTCTGAAATACGCACTACCTTTGAGCACCGCGAATACTGCTCGGCGCTATTCCTGGACGTAGCTCAGGCTTTTGATAGAGTCTGGCTTGATGGACTTATGTTCAAAATTGTACAAATGTTGCCGCAAAACACACACAAGCTACTGGAGTCTTACCTCTACAAACGCATTTTCGCAGTTAGGTGCAACAACAGTGTGTCCCACGACTGCAATATTAACGCTGGTGTCCCACAAGGAAGCGTTCTGGGCCCTGTTCTCTACATCTTGTTCACATCGGACATCCCAACTAACTCCCAGCTAACAACACACACATTCGCCGATGATACTGCGATCCTCAGTCGCTCCCACTCTCCAAAAATTGCAACTGAACAACTAGCTCGCCACCTCATACGGGTGGAAAGATGGTTTGCAGACTGGCGCATCCGCATTAACGAGGCCAAAAGCAAGCACGTAACTTTTACACTCAACAGAGAAACATGCCCCCCATTAGCCCTATACAATACACCCGTCCCACAAGCTGCCGAAGTAACGTATCTGGGCGCACACCTAGACAGGCGGCTCACCTGGCGAAAGCACATCGAAGCTAAGACTACGCATATGAAACTCAGGGCAGCTGGTCTCCACTGGCTTATCAACTCCAACTCTCCACTAAGGCTGGAGTATAAAGTACTCTTATATAACTCTGTGCTTAAGCCCATATGGACGTACGGCTCTGAGCTATGGGGTAGTGCGTCAAAAAGCAACATCGAAATAGTTCAGCGAGCCCAATCAAAAATCTTGCGCACCATGACCGGGGCTCCTTGGTATGTTCGAAGCGCGAATATCCACAGGGACTTAAACATAAAACATGTAAATGATGTATTAATTGAAAAAAAGTCAAATACTTAAAAAAGCTTGACTCTCATCCAAATCCCCTTGCCAAGCACCTACTAAAAACTCGCAGCTCAACCCGGCTGCAGCGAAATGACCTACCAGCCCAGCGTAATTCTTCTTAGGGCCGCCTAACACCAATACAATTAACCTTTAAATTGTAAACTATAATAGATTAAGATTAGCAAACTTATTGTTAGACTCAAAAATGAGATGATTCAAT
>JAEIFJ010000486.1:0-11774 GCA_018903435.1 Leucophenga varia | reverse complement strand
GTGTAATTTATCAAAATGCAAACTGTGGGAAACGATCTTGTAGGCAACCAGTGTGACCATATTCCAGTTGGGTTATTAAAAAGCCATTGCTGCCTTTGCGCAATTAATGCAACTAATGAATGGATGTGTGTGTGAGTGTGTGTGTTGAGTATATGTGCATATGTCCCTATTGATTGCACGATGGGTTTGCCAAAAGAGTAACTGGAGGTGGCAGGGGGACGGGTTTATTGGTCATTTCATGCGAAATGAGAACGGGAACAGCATGACAAATGAGCAAGGAAGGTTGTTGTGGCTCGGCGGCGAGTGCACAAAAGCCGCAGGATATCTCGGTGAATCACAAAGAACACACAGAAAACACAGAACACAGAACAGAGAACAGAGGAGAGAGAAGAACAAGCAAATGAGAATACAACATCCGGTAATTTACTTCCTTTAGTTCCGTATCGACCTTAAGGAGCCTTCTTTACTGCATCTCAGTTCGGTTCAGTTTGCCTTTTGTTGGGTTGAGATTTCTTCTGGATTTATGAATGAAACACAAGTGCAGCCGAAAGTGAGAGGGAGAGGGAGATAGGGAGAGCGAGAGAGAAAGAAGACGATGGGCACAAGTAAATTAGGCAAGCCAAAGTGGCCATGCAGGTAGCGCTGTGCCCCCGACTTGAGGCGAGTCGACTCGGGGTCGATCCTGGCTCTCTCTCTCTTTCACTCTCTCCCTCTGTCGATCCTTTGCCCTGACATTCTAATATCCTATTCCCATATCGCCTGGCTGCATCTTGCGTGCCTGCAGTTTTCTCACAGCGTTCACAACTCGGAACCAAAACTCGGAAATGTGTGTGGGTGATTGCGTGTGCGTATGCGAGTCTGTGTGTGTGCGGCACACAATCTGGCTATGAATTATGTTGGAAAAAAGCGCAAACTCAGGCACACACAACTGTTGTCCCGGCCTCGACTTCGTCCAGGGGTCGCTGTCTCTCTCGGTCTCCTTCTCCCTCTCTCCCTCTCACTCGCCTCCGCAGGGCACACATGTTGTTCGAATTTTGTTGTTGCTGCTGTTGTCATGGTGATAGTTGGACAGGTGCACAATTTGACGTTCAGCCAGCCGCTTGAGTTGCGTTGCTGGGTTCGGCTTCATTCGTTTGTGCTTTACGCTGCAGTTGCTGGCTGTTGTTGTAATTGTAGTTGTTGCTGTTGCTGTTGTTGACCGCATGCCACCTTCTGTGCGCAGTGGGAAACGGCATTAAATGAGCCATTTAGCGAGTCACTCAAATTTTAGAACTGACCAACTGTCCACAGAATGAGGAACAACCTCGAAAGGGCAACGACGGGGTAGCCCAAACCAGATCTATAAGCCCTGAGGGAGCACTGATTGAAGATCACCTGGAAGAAAGATCAGTAGATTGGTGAGAACTGAGAACTTCAAGTCGATACAGATCTATAAGCCAGAGAATGCTCTGATTGAGGATCATCTGAAAGAAAGATCAGTAGAAAGGATCAGTAGAAAGGACTGAGAAAACTCTGATTGACGATCACGTCAAAAACGAGCTGTAGATCGGTCAAATAGTGCATGAGAATTGAGAACTTTATGTTGAAGTAGATGAAAAACTCTCTGTTTGAAGATCACCCGAATGTATGATCAATCGCTCAAGAAGTGAGTAACTTTTCTATATGCAACAGAACTAAAACCTAGATGACGATCTTCAGAAAATTTAATCACTTTGGGTATACGATCACTTCCCCTGATCGCATAACGGTCGAAAGGATCAGTGCATGTTAGTAAATTGTTAATTGAGTTCTATTTTTTATGCGATCGTCTCTTCCTTTTTTGCCACACTGGCAGCAGCTGCTTTGCCTGTTGTTGCTGTTCTTGTTGTCACAATGCAGGTCAAGATCAATGGCCGCATATTAATTTGCCAGTCTCCGAAGATCAGATCAATGTCTTCTCAAGTAGTGGCAAGATCAACAGCAGAGGGTTTCAATCAAGCAAGTACCAAGATCAATAAATATAATATTTATGTGTGTATATGCAAGCCTCATTTATGGCCAGATCATTACACAGTGCCTCATCAGAGTGCTGAAGATCGCTGCAGATCGCTGTAGATCGCTGTTGATCGCTGTAGATCGCTGTCGATCGGAGTGCGATTCCTCGAGGCTTGAGTATGCGTTCGCCCGTCCGATCGCTGGCTCGTTTGTATCAAAGTATCTGGTTTCATTTCCGCTCTACATGCGCGCCAAGGAGCTGCCAAGATAATGCAACTCACACACACACACACACACACACAGACACACATACACACACACGCATACGATGACTATTCCCATTCCCATTCGCATTTGACTGCCCATTCTCTCCTGCTCCTTGTTGTGTTTGGATATTGTGTGTGTTGTTTACAAGTCTAACAATCAAAGCATTTCTTTAGAGCTGCATCTGTTTATTTTGTTGTCAAAATGCAGGTACACACACCCTGCCTCATGCCCCTGCCCCCTGCCTCCTCAATTTGCCTCCACCTGATGATGCTCTACATAAATTGCGGACGCATCTTGGGCAGCTTCTGCAGCTTCGTTTTACGTGGAAAATTGATATTTTTCTTTGCCACCGCGTTGCACGGAAGCAGCAACAGGTGTGTCTTGCTGCTTGTGTGTGCGTGTGTTAGTGTGGGGCGTTGGGTTGTTGGTGGCCCAACTGCAGCTGTAATTATGATAGTATGCGTGTCAAAACAACAACAGCAACAACATCAAGAACAACATCAACTACTGCTGTGTTTATGATTTCCTTCCGTTTCGCGCAGAGTAACAGTTTATTTATTTATTTATTTATTTAGCTTCGCTTCTAACAGGTTCTGTCTTCAAGTGGATACAACACGATCTCTCTCCCTCTCGCTCTCTCTCTCTGGCTCTGTCTCTTTCGCTGATAATTTATATTCACATCACGCTGCATTGACATCCGATTTACATTAGCGCGAGAGCGGGAGACACGTGTCAGCGGAAGTGCTTAAAAAGAGACAAACAGAGAGAGAAAGATAGAGACAGAGAGAGGGAGAGGGTACCCAAGTGAGGGACCTGATTCAGGTTTACATTAGGATCACTGGCATTCTCTTACTGCACACGTGTGTGCCGCAGGATGGTATCGGAATGAGGAGCTGCAGCATTAATTCGATATCAATTCGCATTGCTCTCCATTCAGCTCAGTCAGCTCAAGTGTCAGCGAGTGCCCTGGCAACCCTGGCTCCTGCTGCTCGCTGCTGCTGCTCCGCCCTCGACAGCTGTGCGAGGCGCTTCCTGCAACTCCCTCCTTGCGGCGACTCTGCCAGTTGTTCATCTCCTTCTTCTCATCTCCTCTGTCTCTTCGGCTTCTCCTACTGCGCGTTATTGCATTAAATTGTAATCCCTTTCTCTCGGTACCCTCTCGTTACCCTCTCATCGTCTCCATTCTCCATTGTTATACCGTAGATGAGGAACAAGTTTTGTGTTTTTTTAATTGAAATTCAACAGCATTTGCCCGAATCCGTCGCCTGCTCCTGGGCAACGCCTCAATCCTTTTGGCACACACCATTCAACACTCAACACTCGAAGTCGGCACACACTCACTTGGTATTCATTCAGCCATTCACATAATTATAATGTTCGTCTTTGTCAAATTCCCGATTGAAACTTGAACGTGTGCGTTTTGGGCAAATAGCCCAACTCCCCGCGAGAAAGAGACAGAGACAGAGACAAGAGATAGGGATAGGGATAGATCCCGATTGCAACTTCGATTCTGATTTTGATTCGGTTTCGGTTTGTGATTGGTTGCCTCGCTCTGCTGGTGGTGGCTCCGTTGTCGTTGGCTCTGTGTCTCCTCTTTAGTGCGCACGTGCTCCGACCGGAAACGGCCGTAAGCGAGGCGCATCAGCAGCTCTTTCACTCGCCCCTCTCTCCCTCTCCCTCTCCTTTCTCTCATTCACTCTCTCTGTCTTTCTCTTCAGCTACAGCTGTCATTGCCTCGCTTAGTGTTTGTGTTTTTTTTTGTTTTTCATATTTTTTCTTTGGTTTTTCGTGTATTTCCGCTTATGCTTCCCATTGTTCTCGCCACTTTACGCAGCAAATCAAAATATCAAACACATAAATATATATAGATGTATTGGATATACTATATACAGATAGTTATAAGTGCGTTCTCGCATTGTTTTTGTCTTTTTTTCCATATCTGTCGTGTGGCTGCGAGTACGACATGAATTTGTAAGTGGCCAAAATCAAAACAAGTAAGAGACTTACAGTCGAGTGTGCTGTACTGTTGTATACCCCTTATCTAATACTTATTACGGGTTTTTTCGATTAACTTAGAACAAGTGAGGCGTGGCTAGACCTTCACATTAAGTTTATCTATGTAGAATACTTAGACACATTGGCATGAAATTTGGTAGCCCTAGCTCTTATAGTCTGCCAGATATAAACGTTCATACAGACAAAAAGGGCTATATTGACTTGCCTGTTAAAGGCTGCACGCATTTTAGCATTGCATTTGTTTTCTTCTGGCAGTAAGATCTCTTTTGAGTCATAACACGCTTTTACTCAATACGTATTGGGTATAAACTCTTAAGAAATTTAAATTTTCGATCCTTTTGTGGCAAGTACAACTACAACAACAACAACAACAGCGACTGCATATGGTCAACCGTTGTCTTAACTGTGTTTTCAGCAGCGTTCAGCATTTTGGGGAAATAAAAGTCTCGAGAATCATATTGTGCTTATGCTTTATCAGCAAGGTAAAAAATCCAAGGGGAATTTGCAACATTTTTCCAGGAAAACACATCGAGGCCATTGCTGCACTCACTACTCGCGACATTATCAGTCGAGTTGGTCATAAAAAAAAAAAAAAAAAAATGGAATAAATAAATAATCTGATAATGCATTGTAACTTCGTCTCAACTTGTAATCGCCGTTGTTGTTGTCGTCGCAGTTGTTGTCGCTTGCAATGGCCGACTGCGGCCATTGGTGAAGGTGTGATATTGTTTTATTTTGTAATATATATTTATCTATTAATTATAAGGTAGTTTTTGCAAAAATGCCCCCTCTAGTTTTTATCGTAGTTTGGCGGCATGGGAACGTGCCCTTTCGCTTTACACGTAGCTCGTTCCGTTATGAGTTTTATTTTTCTTTTTTTCCCCATTGGCTGTTGCCACAAATTGCCCGACAACACGTTCCATTGGCAAGGGAAGGGGGTTAGGGGGAGGGCAGTTCCACCATTTTTATTTGTTAACAACAATTATACAACATGAGGGGAAAAAAATCTTAAAGATTTTTGCTTCACGTACAAAAAAGGAAAACGAACAGTAAAATGGGGGAAAAAAAAGAAGAGCAGGCAACGAATTTGAGCAAGTTTTCAACTTGGTTGGGTTGTTGGCCGTTGCTGTGCTTATGATCTCATGCATAAGGCACCGTCAGCCAATCCCAACTTTGTCCAATTAGGTGCGTGTGTGTGCCACTGAGTGCGTGTGTGTGTGTGAGTGTGTGTATCTGTGAGATGCTTTTTTTAGTGCTTGCTCTGGTCCATCAACGAAATATGTTGGCGTTGCCACTGATGAGCTACTGCCCACACACACACTCACGCACGACACACACACTCACGTTGGTTCCAATCCGAAGTGGGCAATGGCCATTTTGGTATCTGGCTTCGAAATTGCCTTTGGCTAATGATCTTGCGCGACTAACTGTACTAAAAAACAAACGAAAAGAAAAACTAATTAGCGCAACAAGTGGAAGCCAAATTGATATAAATAAAGTTTCGATAGTCAGCGCGGATACTCTGCCCCAGTGCGAGGGAGAGGAGAGTGTATGCAGCGAGAGACTTGCCTCGCCTCGACTCTATGTACATGTGTTTGTGAGGGAGCGACGGTACGTTTGTGTGCATGCCGAGCCGAGCGAGCCGACACGAGCGCGCCGACACGAAGCATGCTCCCACACACACGAACACACACACACACACGGAGACGAAGCGCAGGCGAGATAGCAGCGCAGCAGGCAACAACACGAAGCGCAACTTCAGTCAACTTCAGTTCTTAAACGGATGTCGAAGGTGGCGGAGCTGCTGTCGCGTCGCTCGCTTGATCAAAGCGAAAAATGACAAATCACACATACGCGCCGTGGAACGTCCACACTTGGCAATGAAACAAAATGAAGATTAAATAAGAATATATTTAAAAAAAATATATGTATAAATAAAACAAATATCAAAATAAAAAAAAAACGAGAGCTGATATAAGCAGCAACAAAAAAATAAACACGATATAAAATATGTACGATATGCGCATTAATTTATCAAGTGCCATTTAATGTACGTTGTATCTGTGTGTGGTACAGTGTGTGTGTGTGAGTGTGCCAGGCATCCCAAGCAGTGGCTGAGTTTAATCTGCGCCTGCCGCTGGAATTGCCGTCAATTATTCTGCCATTAAGTGCGAGTGCTAAGTGTTTAATCTCTATCAGCGACGGAATTCAACGCATTCCTATGCGCAAACTGAACACAAAAAAAAAATAACAAAAATAAAAGCAAAGATATTTTAAAACTTGCCAAAAACGGAAGTGAAGCATATCATTGAAAACAGATATCATAAAGTGCTAGCTAACGCCCTCATAACGCATCAAGAGGCCACTCAATTGATTAGAACCCGCAGAAAGTGCCCTCAGTGCAAAAATTAAAATACTCGAAAAACCAAACAACGAAAGTGAAATCAATTTTAATACAACTGCAAGTAGCACCAGCATAAATCTACAGTGGGAAAGAGAGAGAGGGGGGAACGTCCCAACTTATTCCATTGTCAATTGAGAGTTGACAGAGCGTCGACTGAGTGACTTGTTGTGGTTGTTCCCGCAGATTTGCCTGATTTGTATTGAAGAAGGAAGGAACGATCGCATATATTATATATTATACACAGACTGGAACCACACGGACAATTGTTGTGGATTATCGGCAAAGTCAATGACGTGCATTATTTATTATTTGAACATTCTGTTTTTGAGAATTGATCAATTGGAAAACGCGAAGAAATGCCGCCCTCTGCGTTTCTAGTTAATGCCACCATAATCAGTGCAGCGAACGCGACGTCGGATAACGTCGGCAACGCAAAGTTAACGGTATCGGCAGCAGACATTGAACAGCAGCTGAGAAGCCTGCAACAGCAGCAGCAGCAACAGTACAACAACAACAATTGCCACACGGCAATCAACTACAACTACGCGACAACGAACGAAGCAACACAGCGGCAACAACAGCAACAGCAACAGCAACATGGTGCTACAAAGCTATGAGAACTATTCGAGCTACCATTTGCCACAGCAAACGGCGCTACTGCAACACCAGCAGCACATCCTGCCAACACAACAACAGCAGCAGCAACAGCAACATCTTCTGCAGCATCAGCAACAGCACCTGCAACAGCATCAACAACAACAACACCAGCATCAGCAGCAGCACCTGCAACAGCAACATCAACAGCCGCACTACGTCTCGCCCACATCGCAGCAACAGCAGCAGCAACATCGTCTCTCCGGCGGTAGCACCGGCAGCAACACGGCTTCCTCCTCCTCCGGCTCCAGTTCGAGTGCCTCGTCCAGTGCCTCGTCGCATAGTTTTGCCAGCGCCGGCCTGGCTGGTGCTCTGGGTAGCTCAACGGCGGCCTCCCTTGGCCTGGGATACTTCAACGACATGGCGCCCTTTGTCAGCGACTATCCGGGTACGACGACAACGGCGACAACAGCAGCGACGGCAGCAGCAGCGGCAGCAGGAGCGCAGGGCAGCGCGTATTACACGGACGCGGATATCAATTTCTTTAGTTCAGGTACAGAAATACAGAAAGAACACAAGCTTGGCAAATATTTGCGGACATCAAATGGGCAACGATTCTAATTAGATTCCCCGAGGTGTTCGAGTGTGAAAAGTAGCTCGAATCAAAGATGCGACGCCGCCGTTGCCGCAACCCTCAACGCATAATTAAATTGTAATTTCGAAGAGTGTGCGACGCCCGCCAGCAACCGCACAACAGCAACACGCAACAAGTTGAAACGGGGGAGGGCTCAGGCAGGGCCAGGGGGAAGGAGTGGAGGGGAGCGATAAATACCGCAACGCGTCATGCTACAAAATTGCCAACGCGGTCAGACTAACTGTGGGATATAAACATACATAATCCAATAGATGTACAGTTAGATGCACAGATATATAGCTAGATAGATATATATAGATATTAATATATAAGAATATATAGTTAAAAACATATAAATATATATGTAAATAAGTAGATAGGCAGATATATAGAAAGATAGATACATGCAAAGTTATACATATATATAGATAAATAGAGGGATTGGTGGATACGTAAACAGGTACATAGGCAGATACACAGATAGATATGTTATAAACATATAGATAGATAGACAAAAGGTTAACTGCATAGATAATAGAATGATAAACATAGCAAACATACAAAAAAGAGATACACAGCGATATAAAGAGATAGACGGAAAGACGGATAGATAGGTATACATAAATATGTTTGGTATTTATAAACATAGAGAACTTAGATAGATAGATGAATAACTACTTATATGGATATAAAAACATAGATATACATACATATATATAAAGCAAGATAAACAACTGTATAGATGAATATATGTACATATATTAATTATTAAATATATAGAATATGTAGACATAGGGAACATATTTCGATAAATAAATAGAATAATAAACAGCTAGATAATTACATAGCTATATAGTGAGATAAAAATATAGAGGTGATAAATATAAAAATAACATTATATTGACAAACATGTAAACTGTACACATGTAGCTATATAGAAATATACATAGATAGATACACAGTTAGATACAAACTTAGATACACATTTAGCTACACAAATTAAATGAAAAGATGTACAAGTTGTTGCCACAGTTGATGCTGCCACTTGGGGGGAGGAGGCACCCAACTCTTTGGCCTCGTTCAGCCAACGGCGGGCGGCGTTTTGTATCTTGTATCTTTGTGTATCTGCGCAGTATCCGTCGCTGCGGCGAATGAGAAAACGCGCCCAAGCGAGCGAGTGAGATGGCGAGTGCGAGACAGCAGCGCATGCCGTCGCATGTGTGTGCGCCCCTATTTGTGTGTGTGTTATCTCAACAGGTTTTTGTAGCGCACACACAAACACACGCACACCGTTGCTCACTCGCTCACTCGCTTGTTCGCTGAGATGTGTGAAAATTTCAATGTATTTGCAATTAATGCGAGCGTGTGCGAGGCGCTAGAGAGAGCAGCGGGTAGCGCGCCAGTCTATGGGTGTGTGTGTGCGTGTGTATCTATGTGCTGTGTGTGCTTGTATTGGTTTGCGCTTCGAATTTTGATTGGCTTCCGAAGTGTTTTGAGTTCGTACGCAGCTCGTTCGTGCCCCCAGCGACGCCCCTCATGGCAAAGGCTCTGCGAGACGATGCGAGGCGAGAACGTGTTGCTTCTTAGGGTTCATTTGAGTTGCAATTGAAGAGGATTGATAGATGAAAGATGTTCTCTTTTCGTTGCTTTACTCAAATGACGTAATTTGCTGGGTACAGTATGTTGCAGGGAGATCTTTAACTATATTATATGTACTATGTAATGAATCAGTATTCTTCACGGCGCATTTTTTAACTTCATTAAACGACACATGATATATTTCTTAATTGTGTTTTGTATATATTTTATACCTATTTAATATTATATTCCATATAAATTTTTAGTATTTATTTGTGCATAAATTTCGCATATATATTTCACATTCATTATAATAACACACCTTAATAATTATCCCTCATTATCCCCTACAAATCCATTTAGTTTTATATGATAAACTTTCCCCCAACAATTCCTAATTTCCATCTCTTTCTCTCTTCTCTTCTCCACTTGCAGGCTACAGCAACAACAACAACAATAACAACAGCAATGCCCACGATCGCAGCAACAACAGCCCGCCACCGCAGCAACAACAGCAGCAGCAACATGTCAACGGCAGCAACAACAACAACACCAGCAGCAGCAACAACAACAACAGCAACAGCAACATGTTGCCGCCAGGCGTGCAACAACAGCAGCAGCAGCAGAATGCCAATGACAACAATAACAACAACAGCAGCCCGGGCAGCAACAACAATGCAAATGCGGGCAGCAATAACAACAACAACAACAACATCTTCATGTCAGCAATGGCCTCCGCTCTGTACCAACACCATCAGCTGAAGGAGGAGCCGGGCACGCAGTCAGCGCAGAGCAACAGCAGCGCCTACGTAACGAACGCACAGAACGATCCCACCGATCTCAGTAGCTACGGTCTGCCCGCACATCTAGCCGCAGTTGCGGCTGCCGGACACTACGGCGGCGGCGGTGGCGGTGGAGGCGGCGGCGGAGGCGGGGTGCAGGCAGCGCGGGTGGCAGCTCTGGCGCTGGTGGTGCTGCTGGTGGCAATGATGATGACTATCATAGTACAATATCAGCGCAAGAGCATCAGAGTCAAGCGTCCAGTGTGGGCAATGGCAGTGGCAGTGGCGCCAACAGCAATGGCTACGGCATGGATGGCAGTCCGGATTTCTATGGCACTTACGGACGTACAGCAAGATTCCATGATGGCTTTGCGTCGGAGTTTACGTCGCCATACGAGGCACAGTTTCAAACGATGAATGCCCAACCCAATATGGAACAGTGGGGCGCACATGCGCATCAGCATCCGGCGGCATATATGACCACATTGGGTCTGGACAAATCGCTGCTGGGCGGCTATACAACGCAAGGAGGTGTGCCCTGTTTCACCGGCTCGGGCCCCATACAGCTGTGGCAATTCCTGCTCGAGCTGCTGCTGGACAAGACCTGCGAAAGCTTCATCTCGTGGACGGGCGATGGCTGGGAGTTCAAACTGACGGATCCCGATGAGGTGAGTGCCACAAAAAAACTAAATTTATTTATAAATCAATTAATCAATGATTCATTTACTCTACCATAGGTCGCACGTCGCTGGGGCATCCGCAAGAACAAACCCAAGATGAACTATGAGAAACTGAGCCGTGGCTTGCGCTACTACTATGACAAGAACATCATCCACAAGACAGCGGGCAAGCGCTATGTCTATCGGTTTGTCTGCGATCTACAGAACCTTGTGGGGTAAGTGTAGCAAAATCGATATCATTCAAAGACCTTTACTAATTGAAATTTATCTTTCTTTGCAGACTGTCGCCTGAGGAACTGGTGGCCAAGTACAATTTGAAGGTCGAGAAGAAAGACGTCGACTAGCAGAGAGTGGAAAGCCCTCGGCGGCTGCCTGAACGAGGGCGAGAGAACCGAGAATTGATTCGAGAATATCTATAGTACTCAAGAGCATAATACTTTGAGAGTTATTTTGTTTCCAAGCGTGATGTTAAATTTTAAGCAGCAGCAATACCTGCGATCTTGCTACGAGATTAATGATGTGTGTTAGGTCGTCGTAGTTGTAATGTAATCACTGTAATTATAATTGTATGCGTTAAATACCCTGTATAAAATTCGACTTTTGAATTAATTCGAAATTAATTGCAAATGCATCTAGTAGCTACATAAGTTACAGCTATAGTAAGCCCCAATGCATTGGGGCATTGGCATCCACAACCTGCAACCAGTTATATTTATCGATAATTGTACGACATGCCTGCATTATACCCGAGAATCGGGAAGTTTCTTGTGCAATGCGATCGTGTGTGTCTTCTACATACTTATAACCTATGCTAACCAATTGTATCCATCGTTAAAGAGGCCATA
>JAEIFJ010000483.1:0-38377 GCA_018903435.1 Leucophenga varia | reverse complement strand
AAAAAAACAAAAAAAAATTTTATAAAAGTTTTCTTTTAAATATTTTTTAACTGTTGCAAAAGGTGTTTTCATTGCGAATAGACTTTGTGAACAACATGGAAAAGCTGCACAGCAAATTTTCGATCCTGGAGACTTGTCTACAACAACAACGTGAACTGGGAAAAAGGCAAAAAGAATACAAAAAACTGATACTGAACAAAGACAAAACGCGTAACGATTCGATTCTTGATGCCGGCTTTGATAACGCAATAACACTTTTGGATTTGGAAAAACGATTTAAGGGCACAAATCTGGGTGGCCAGCGGTAAAAGCACATCAGAAGCAGAACAAACGTCATCTCGCCGAGATCCTTTGCCATGTACTATGTATAGAGAATTTGGGCAAAGAAATACGTAAGCTGAAAGTAGCCATTACGAATATGGAACGAAATCAGACGCGTCGACAGACATATTTATGAATTCAATCTGCCACCATACCCGATTCGCAGCATCAGGAACATGTCGAGCGAGCACGTCGAAAACTTTTAAATCTTGAGAATAAAATGGAGGTTTGTATACGTCAGGAATGTGGTTTCAATTCATCGAATAGAATGCTACGCGAACAGATTATTATGATCCTGAACTATCGCACATTCTTTAATGTGACCTACACGAAAACTGTACGAAAGCTTAACAGCGATAAAAAATATTTAATCACTCTAATCGAATACGCGCTGAATACGTTCGATGATTGCATTGATATATACGATCGTATGGAGATTCTGATGAAACGTAAAACTCGTGAACAGGACATGCGTAAGGTTGAGATGCAGGGTATTATGCGTCAATTGGCGGCCAATTCGGTTAATACGGAATTTATGGAAACTAAGGGCCAGGCGCGTATACCATTTGCAATACAACCGAAAGAGCTAAAGCGTCGTGAGGAATTTCGGCGTAAATACCGAAATAAAATCAATCTGTATAATTCGGTGCTGGAAAAAGATACTCGAATATGCGAATTCAAAAAAAAATAAGCCAAGTAATACAAAAATTCCAGCAACAGGAGAGCATCTATTATTCATATTTTAGTTATGCCAACGAAATGAGTTATCATATAACGCTGCTGAATATTTCCGTTAATAAACTCTACAAAGAAGTGTCAGATCGTAAGAGAAGCAATGCCGAAAGACTGCAAGATCAATTGGATGAAATCGAGAGTCTACAGAATCAATTGCAGCGTAAAAACTGATAATAATGTACATTTGACGAAGATTGATACGAGAAATACTAAACATTTGGATAGCCTCTTGCAGGGTTTTATGATGATTTGTCAAATATCCGATACGGATTTATCGATTTTGAATAAAGTGCTTAGTTCTCATAGTCAGGTTAACATTATTCAGTATAAACTTGCGCTTAAGTCGTTAGAAAGGCGTATGCAAGAAGCCATTGTGTCTATATGCAAGAACGTGCTGTTGTACCCGATGATGATCCGGTGAATTATGTTGTTCGAAATATTGAAAAGATCTGTAGATCCATCAACGCACCTGGATGATATTGTGCTGACACAACAGTGTCCCGAGTGCGTCGAGGGTGAAGCTGTTTCATATTGATGATGGTGCTGAGGTAAAAATTGAAACTGCTGCTGATGCTAGAAAGAAAATATGTGAGAAGATTACACAACCGGAAATGCAGTATCGTTTGCAGCATTAGCAAATGTCGTATGACAAGATCGCGGTGAACTGGCCGCTAAGCGACATTCAACATAAGTATTATATTTTATATTAACAATAAACAATAAATGTGTTATCTCCATAATTTGAGGTCTGGCTTTCAATGGAATAAAAGAAGAAAAGCTTTATTGTATCTTTATACTATTCTGCTGTAGGGTAAAAAAAATATTTCTATTGAAAAACTCAAAAATATTGAACGAGTGAAAAGAATAGAAAACTTATTAAAAAATTCGGAAAAGTATTTTTAAGCTATTTAAGAACATTTTTTATCAGAAATAAATCAAAATGGTAAGAAAGCAGCCAAAATTTAACTTTATATGAAATGAAGAAAGCTTTCTATGCTTTTCATGCTCTGGAAATTGTTGCAGAGAAAATGTTTGGGAAATTTTTTTTCTGAGTAAATTTCCCTCATATCTGTGAGCTTTTACTACGCAAATGGGGAAATATTTAAATTTTTGAATATACTTTTTTTCAAGAAAATACAATTTATATTTTCAATTAATAATTTTGATTTTAAATGTTATATTTCCGTTTCTTTTCATGCATTTTAAACTAAAATATTTTGTAAGATGATTAATTATGTACAAGATTTTATTTAACAATGAAATATAACAGAAAAAACCAAACATTTCCGCACGTGTAGAATAAATTTTGCGGCGTAAATCTTTCAGAAAAAATAAATAAAATATTTGTTGAAGCTGAGGTGGTAAACTAGTCAAAGTTCTAAAGATTATTTTCTGTTAGCGAACCAAAAAAGCCACAAACTGAAATGAATTCATTTCATCCAAGACATTACAACATATAACTTGGTAATATTTATTAGAAATGTTGCTAAAGTAATTGAATCCATTTTGGGCAACTTAATGCTTGTGTATCTAGAAAACTTATTTTAAATAAATAAATAATAACTGAAGTGTGTGGATGTCATTAATGAATGTTATCGCTTGATGTCATCTAAAAGTGTACCTAAATATCTTACACGAGTATGCTTTGCAATTTCTTCTTCTTGACTTGAATTGAATTGAATTCATGTTAACATGGCAACTTATTTTTAATTGGGCACATAACACCTTCAACAACAACAAAAACAACCTCATCATCGTCTGACAATCTATTCCGCTGTCATTCATTGTAAGTATCAACATATTTTATATTCAAGTAGTGACGACTCACTTAAACAATTCGCCATGCATTCAATCAAACAATCAATTGAGTCGTCCGTACAAGTAGTTCTCAACATGATTTGCCTCTATGCGTCTCTAAGTTTTTCAAAGACAAAAATAATGTAAAGAAGAAGAAGAAAAAACTATAAAAGTATCTTCTTAGTAACTACTTTTTTTGGTTAAGTTCCTACAATGTCGCTTTCGAATACTTAGCAACACTTTATAACAAAAATGTTCTGAGCATTGAGTAAGACTTTGATGTGTGTGTGTGTAATTTCAATGCTTAAATACGTTGTGTGTGACTTCACCTAAATATGCATTGGAGTATTATAATTTTGTATATGAATGTTGGGAAATGTTAACTTTTATTATGAAATATTTCTATAAAAAAATTTAAAAATATTTGAATGCTTTGTTTAAATTAAATATGTACTTCATTAATTCTAAGTAAAATACAAATTATTTATTATTTTGAAGTATTTTTCATTGTATTTGTGCATATTTATAATTGAGATGTTTTTAAGATTACAAGAAACCGTGTTGGATAAATCATTTAAACATTAACGACAGAGTTCGATTGAAAAGAGTTAAAACTTGTACACGCTATGTTATACCCAAAAAAAAAAATTTAAACATTAACTTCGGTGTAACCGAAGCTGAAATACCAGTTACACAACACTTTTAATAGTTTATATGTTCACCAGGTGCTTAGATTAAATTTCACGATGAATTTGATCAAATTTGTTTGAAGGCTTTATGTTATAGTAGCCCGATCCTTACCAAATGGATAGTGTTCACTTAGATGGACATTGGAATTGATTTTAAAAAAATTAATTAGATTCATTCAGAAAAAATAAATTTTTTCATACAAAACTCGAAAATGGACGATAAGTTTGTATGGGGGCTATACGTAAAAATGGGAGTGGCGCCTTATACTTGACATCGGATAACATAAGAATTGTTCTTACCCTATTTGGAGTAAATATGTTCATAAGTAATACGTATTTTTATACAAAAATCAAAAAAAGTGAAAGAGTTTGTATGGGGGCTTTATCTAAAAATGGGCGTGGCACCTTGCTTCTGACATACAAACTGCCTAGGAGCACAAAAAGCTTAAGTTTAAAATTTCAGGTCAATATCTTTAAAACTTTCCGAGTAAAACGCATTGCAACAGACAGACTGACAGACAGACGGACAGACGGATATGGCTAAATCGATTCGTCTCATTGAGCTGATCAATAATATATATACTTTACGGGGTCTCCGATGCCTCGCTTAATGCGTTGCAAACTTTTGGACAAGCTGAATATAGCCGTTTACACTATATGTAACGGGTATAAATACGCCATAAGTTGTTGTTGTTATTGTCACATCTCTAATTTTTAAACTAATTGAAAATAGTTTTAACTGGGTCGGGCGCTTTTGTTTACTTCAGTTCATTTTGTTGTTGTAAGTTTAAAAAAGTAAGCAAATACTGTCAGTTAAAAAAGCACCCTGTGAATACCTACAATATTAAAGTATAAAAAACTGCGCAGAAATATTTGGTTCATTGATTTTAGTGTAATATTAATTTTTATGCACCCTTTATAAGTATGTCTCATGCCTAGATCAAAATAGCAAAAAACAAACGCAATAAATTTTTTTTTTATGTTTTGTAATACTTCTCTCTGCATTTTGAGTATGATCGCTAAAGTTTACTTCCCTTACCAATTCATCCTCTGCTCTCGCTGCATCTCCACCACATGTTGAATTAGAAATGTATTACAACAAATTTTATTCTTAAATAAAAAAAATGTTTGTGTGTGTGAAAATATAAAAATAAATTTGCATATTTTTAATGGAAATCATAATAAAATAATTAGTTGAATGGAAGAATAAATAAGTGAAACAGCCATGTGTAGTGAAATATGAAATTCGGAAGTGTTTTTTATCAATTAAATCGAAGTGAAAAGTTTTAGTTTCGCCCAAAAGAAAAAAATGCAAAGTGGTTTGTTGTTGTTTTTGTGCTTCTTTCAATTTGACGTTTGTTTTTTTTTTTTTACTTCAGATCGTGAAATTATTTGTTTTTAAATTTAAAATTTTTGTTTGTAAAAATTTAATATTGTGTTATAAGTGCGGAAAATATGTGTTTAAAAACGAAATTAAATTAAAAAGTAAATAAAAAAATACAAAACACTTAGAAGCAGTGAAGGTTTTTATAATACCCGCCACACCCGCGCCAATTATCAATTTATCAATAAGTTTTCAATGTATTAATGGAAGCATCGTCTAACCTATAAGGTATATATTGGGTTGTTCAATAAGTAATGTCGTTAATGTGATCGAATTTCGACGCTTTATTTAACATACTTAGAATTATCCTATTAAAGTCAAATATGCACCGCAAACTTGTTGCCATTTAGAAGGCAACCCATTATGCCCCCCTTATAAAATCCCCTCCCTATTTGCAAAAACTTAGACAACCAGTTTTCGCAAGCCTCTTTTGAGGCCAACGTCGTACCACCAAGAGCGTTTTGCATGGCCCTAAATAGATGGTAATCACTTGGTGCCAGGTCCAGACTATACTTTGGGTGCGATAGGACATCCCATCCGAGCTCCTGTAGCTTCTTGCGGGTCATCAAAGATGTGTGAGGCCGAGCGTTGTCCTGGTGGAACACTACACCCTTCCCTGTTGACCAATTCTGGCCGCTTCTGGTCAATCGCCTGCTTCAAACGGTCGAGTTGCTCGCAGTAAATGATCGAATTAAGCGTCTGGCCATAGTTGAGCAGCTCATAGTGGATGATTCCCTTTAATCCCACAAAAAATACAAAAACCCTTCCGGGCCGTCAGTCCGCTTGGGGATGGTTTAAGCCGGCTCATCAAACTTCAACCACGACCTTTTTCGCTGGACGTTATCGTAAGTGATCCACTTTTCATCTCCAGTCACCATCCGCTTTAAAAATGGGTCGAGTTCGTTGCGTTTCAATAGCGTATCACAAGCGTTTATGCGATCCAAAAGATTTTTTTGCGTTAATTCGTGTGGCACCCAAACATCAAGCTTTTTTTAAAATCCAATCTTCTGCAAATGGTTCAAAATGGTTGTATGTCTTATACCCAGTTCCTGGCCAATCGAACGAATGCTAACATGCCGGTTCACTTGGATGATTTCGACTATTTTATCGGTTTCTACGAGGACTGGCATACCAGTTCGGGGGTACATCTTTGACATCCACTACACCAGAACGAAATCGATTGAACCAACGCTGTGCTGTGCGAATCGTTACAGCATCGGGCCCATACACTTCACAAATTTTTTCGGCCGTCTTCGTTGAATTTTTAGCTCTCAGGTAGTAAAAACGTAAAATATGGCGAATTTCTTGCTTGGTGGACTCCATCTTTGGCGCGCTATAACTTGAGACTGAAACATATGATCACAACACAGTCAAAGAAACACTTGTAGCACATGGTGTCCTCTTTAAATCGCCGTACAGGATGACCCGATGCGATTAGTACAACCTTAGATATGTTAAAGAGTCGCCATCTATTGAAAAATACGACATTATATATTGAACAACCCAATATATACTGAAACATGTCCATCTGTCTGTCTGTCCTCCAGTCTATTTGGCGCTGCACAATTCTTTGGGTTTACCGGGCCATTAACCTCGTCGCACCCCCCTTGGGAATATTATCTACGCCATTGATGATTTGAAAGTTGTTTGAAGATTCCTGTGACGGGTTTTTTACCTTTGGTTCTACTGAAGTTTCGTTTTTGTTCGTTTTTTTTTTTATCAGTTTGTCGGGAAGGTTATAACGCATATAAAGTTTATAAGAGGCAGAGGATACCCCATTAAGTATATTTGTATATTATTGATCAGCTCGACGAGACGAATTTATATAGCCATGTCCGTCCGAATATCGGACGGAAGGACAGTTCAACAGGACAGACGAACATGGCCGAATCGATTCGTCTCATCGATCTGAAAACATTGACTTCGGTAAGACCGAAGCTAAAACTCCCGCCATACAGTATTTCGTAAAGGGATGGTTAGGTGTCCAAGATCGATACAATCCAGTCTTAGACACCATGATGAGGTTCATATAAGAAGCAAATGTGTCAAATTTTAACTAAAAATTGCAATAAAAATTTTCAATAATTTTCTTTAAAATGGGAGGTGAGGTTGCTAGGAGGGGGCTCTAATATAATAGAGAACCGATTCGTATTATATCGGTATCGTATACATTAGACGACACTTGAAGTGGTTTTATTTCATATTTAAAAATATTGATTATACTGGGCGGTAAGTTTGAATGGGGTCTTTACCTAGAAAAGCAGAAATAATAAATATTTTCATACATAATCTCGAAAAACTGTGCCTTAAAATGCGCGCGGTACTTTAGTTTTAATTGGGACTGCAAACCATTAAAAAAATTGGCAGTGGTTCGCGATGCCTTTAAACCGCTAGTTCGGTTCACTAACCGGTTTTTAGTCAGTGTCAAACGGTGGTTCGGTTTAAATGGTTCAGGCAATGCGTATGTTCAAAGAATGTAAACTCTCGAGCAACTAATAAAATTAATTATACTTGTTATGAGCATCTATTTTACTGAACAGTAATAGGTACAATATTTGTAATAAAAATTCAGCAATCTCGTTCTTCTGGTACAATCATCAGCGCTGTTCACCAAATCGAACGTGACATTCAGATTGATTTTCCTCTTTAAACTTAAAAAACTTAAAATTATTATTTTTTATTTTTTTTTATTTGCTGATATGAACTGACGATCGGAAAAAAGGACCTTTTTAAATTTGTATACCATCCTTATCTATTATTTTGGATATAATCACATTTACGAGAACTTGTATTAACATTTTCAACATTTTCGCAGATATACTTCGTCATAAACTCATGCAACATTCGGGCTCAAGTATATTTTAGAATATTTTAATATTTAATATAAAAATCTCTTTCGAACCGCTTTTGCCTCTTATATGGTTCGGTTTTTGGTTTAAAACCATTTTCTTTCAGAAAAACTATATGACATTTTATAAAGCGAGACTATTTGCTTTTTTATTTTTGTAAAAAAAAATCAAATTTGTAACCGATTTCATATTTTTCTGTTTTTATAGATCATTCTTGGATGCTGCTTTATAGTTAATTTTCATTTAGGGATGGAAGAAAAAATAGCATACGTTTTTAAATTTGGTAAGTTTTCACAACTTTTTCAAATTTCAATATCAATTAGTGATTATAAAATATTTAGTATGGCTCCCATTTTCGAAATTAGTAATTTACTTTTCAAATAAATAAACCTAAAATAAATAATCTTATAATTTCAAATATTTTAAGCATATCAATATAGAATTTTTAAAAACTATATTGTTATGCTTAAAAGTGTTTGGGCATTAAAAGATTATCAGAATTTTTTTGAAAAGTAAATCCCTAATTTCGAAAATGGGAGCCTGTCAATGGGAGACATGAAAACTCTACTCTATTAATGTGGAAACTTTAATCAGTGATTAAACATGGCGTAACTACGTGCTTTCCATCCACAATTTATTCATAATAAATATAAAACTAAAAATAATATTCTTTGCTGCATTATTTGAACACGTTCCAAACGGTGCCATGCACAAAAGTCGGCTACTATAATATAAATTTGATATGAATCAACTACAAAGATAATTTGTGATTTTCCACTTGCTTGCGCAATTTACCGATTTTCGATTTTTGTCAGCTTTTCATAATTTTTTTTTTCCAATGACCAACAATTTTCAGATGCTTTTTTTTTTCTTTTTGTGTTTTACTTGCATTTTATTATTTTTTTCTTCACTAAAGCCTAAAGTACTTTCATGCACATTGAACTGTGAGATTTTAAACGATTGAACACGTTCATTGATGTTTAAACATAATTTTTCGTTTAAATTAAATTTTTCGTTGCAAGTTAAGAGGAGAGATTATTTACATTTGAGGTAATTAGAATATGTATCTGAAGGGCTTAAGTCGATTTTGACTTTTGTTTTATGTTTATCCAATTAAAAACTGAACTTAACTGAAAAGAGCATCGTTGTTATAGTTTCTCAAAATAAAGAAGCACTAAAGCCTTTGGCTATTTCGGATATTTTTTTTTGTTTTCATTGTTTTTATATATTTTTTTTTTTTGAGGGTATTAGCAGTAGTAAAGTTAGTCTTTAGCATAAAAGACCAAACTGAAAAAAAAAGAATAAAAAAAATAATAATATTTATAAATAAGGAAGCGATTGTATCGCTAAAAAAGGCCCCAAGCGGCCAAAAGGTAAATTAATTCAAATCTTTTGCATATTCAATTTGGACCAAGTTTTTTTTTTTTATCTATTTAACTTTTTCTTCATTCTGGTTTGGCTTACTTTTTCGTTCGTTCTTTCATTTATTTTTAGGATTAAAGTTTATTCGTTTACTTTTAACTTTAACATTTCACGGCAATCACATTTTTTTCTTCGAAGATTTGCCAATATTTTCTGTTAAGCAGGGTTAACATTTATACACTTCACAGTGTGAGTGAAGTAGAGTATTAATAGTTTGTCAAAAAATAAAAGTATTTACGAAAAATACATAACCCTGTCTCTTTCAACCGCTTTTGCAATATACAAACGGAGGCGCATAACAACCCAAAGTAGCGAAGTGAACGTTTTGTTCAATTCATAGAGTGTATAAAAACTTTGTCTTTTTTTAAATTCCTATTTTTCCTTTTTTTCCACTTTTTTTTTTTTTTTGAAACACTTCCGTTTTCAGTGTATCTTGTAAATATATAAATCCTGTGTAACTCTGAATGTCTCTGAATGAATCTTGCTCAGCTTGCTACTTTGTGTCGACAGTTTTTATCATAGCTTTTATTCTTGAAAATTACTCAAAAATAAAAAAATAAAAAAAATACGGCCACAAATTGAGGAAATGGAATATTTGAATGATTCGCTTCCGGCTTTGTTGTATTTTTGTTATTGCTGAGGTTTAATTCTCCATCTTCTTCGATTCTTTTTTTTTATGGTAGGCTTGTCATGCAGTTGTCTCAAAAATTTACGCACTTCAAACTCTTTCGTTTTAAGGGTTTCTGTTGATATAACTCGTTTGTTTTGTTTTTTTTTTTTTATTATTTTGTTTCCTTGTCTGTCATCATCATCATTGGTGTCCTTTTGTTTTGTTTTGCTTTGGTTTTTTGTTTTCTCTCTCATGGTAATTTAAGGCGTTTTACATCTCAAGGATACTTGAGCATTTTGATAGACATCAAGGTGTGCAACATTGCGGAAGACAACAATAAATAATTGAAATTTAAGATTATTTGTGAAATGTAACAAAATATTTGCAATTTAAATTGATCATAAAAAGAAAAAAAGGAGCATTTTTGAAAATCTTTGTTTATTTCTTTGTGTTGCTATTTTTCGTTAAATATTTTTAATAAATTATTGTTAAGTGTTTTTAAGATGCAATAAGATCTGTTGAAATGAATGAAAAGAATTGAATGAAAATTTTTTAAAGATATTTTTATTTTAAAGCATTCACGGTGATTTCATTTTAACTTTAATTTTAACAATTCAAATCAATTCAGTTATTTTTATGTGTAAAACTTTTGTTTAGATATGATTGAGATTGGATCATTTATTTTGCAATTTTGAGTATTTATATCAGGGCTACATGTGATGATCTGTTGTAAGCCGAAGCTTTGTACTCATTAAATACGGCAGCTAAAGAGTTTATTAGCTATGTAGACCTCGAAAGCAATTCTTTTACGATAAGGAGAGGAGGAACTCTGCAAGCGGAAGCAACACGAGCTGTTGTTAAGTGATATCGCGAGAAAAGGAGACAAGAACAAAAAAAAAACAAAAACTAGAAAGCCTTGAGTTGGATGAAGTTGAGATGATGTGCAACAGAAATAAGGCTCGAAAATTCTAAAAAAATCAAGCGTTTGGCCAAGGGTGATAAGCGCGGAGTACTTTTCTGTAAAAGCGAATATGAAAACATGATGACAGACATAGAAGAATCACTTGGGCTCAAGAGGAACTAATTCTTTACTCAATTTGTGATGACGACGGCAATAATACCTGAGCTACTCGCAGAGTTATGTAAGACCGGCGGCAAGTAGTTGATTAGATAAAATCCCAACGATTGGAACCTTAATGTTCTATGTCAAGTTTTTAAGAAAGGAGAAACCACAGTAATAGACATAAATCACACAAAGAAAATGAGGTTGGAGAGTCGAAAACTAAAGAAAAACATATCGACACACAAAACTAATTTGACGACTATAAATCCGCTTTTGCCGTAACTAAGACAAAAAAACATTTAAAGCGTTTTCAGGATAGAAAATAATTTCTCCGAACCTTTCGATACCAAGGTCATAATAATTTACACCCGTTCGTAAACCAAACTTGCGTTTCAAAGGTTCCACGAACTTAAAAAAAATTTAAATCCTCCCTGATTCTTTTGCCGAGATAATGTAAAGTCAAATTTTCGGGTTTCAATTTTATTGCCAAAACAAAGAAAGTGAAATAGCTGAGAAGTCTTATAGTAAGGGTTGTAGGTCTGGTCGAGTTAAACAAAACTGAATACTTGGAATTAAGGGGACACCTTCTAAAATAATGACTTTTGGCTAATAAACTTATTTTTAATTTTTAATAATTAAATAACAAATGAATGGATGTTATTCTATGTTCGTTTATGAAGAGAAACATTAATGTTCCAGGTTTATACATTAAATTTAAGAAAAGTGTGACAATACAAGGAAAACTTCAAGGGCTTGGCGGCACCATGATCTGATAAAAAAATACCGGTCTTTTTATTTTCGATATAGAACAATCCTAGGGGGTGGAAGCTCAAAAATTATGTTTAAAAATTTTTCGAAACATTTTTGGACCATCCTAATGTATATAGATTATGAGATTTCTGATACTATTTGTATGTATTTTCCAGAAAAACGTTATATTTTTTTTTAAACCCGCCACACATAGCGTGAAGGGTATTATCGGTTTGTTGAAAAGTTTGCAACGCATTAAAGTAGGCATCGGAGACCCCATATAATATGTATATCTTTATCTGCTCAATGAGGTAGTCGATCTAGCCATGTCCGTCTGTCTGCTGGTCTGTCTGTTTATTTCAACGTGATTTACTCGGAGACTACTAGAGATACTTAGCTGAAATTTAAAACTTAAGCATTTCTCGGCCACGACCAGGTCAGTTTGAATATGAAAGTGCCGTGCCCATTCTTAGGTATAGCCTCCATACAAACTTACCGTTTTTTTTCGATTTTTTGTTTAAAAATATTTCTAATTTATGCATATATTCACTCCAAATTTTGGTAAAACATTTCTAATGTCATAAAGTGTCAAATTAATTTTACCACACCCATTTTTAGGTATATCTTCCATACAAACTTAACGACCATTTTCGAAATTTTTGGTTGAAAATGGATATTATTTAGGAATGTTTTGACTCCAAATTTTGTAAAAACACTTTTAATATCATCCAATATCAAATCTAAGGTGCCACGCCCATTTTTGGGCATTGGACCTGTTAACGCCAATTTTGAATTCGTGGTGTATTTCTTTTTACCCAAAATTGCGCTCTGACTTTACCGATCGTCTTGCTCTCCTGCCTCTCTTTGGTTGTTAAGTTTGAGTTAATTTGTATTGAGTTAGTATAAATTGATAACTCCCCGCGTACGCAACTGCACCCACCAACGTAAACGTTTTTTAATTAAAGTTTAATATAATTGTATATTTTATTCAAAGTGGAATAAAGTTCGAGTTTTGTGCACTCGTTATTTTTAATTTTTAAAATCGAAACGCGTTTTTATTGTTGAGGTGCATCGAGTGTTTCTTTGCAGGTATCTTCGATAACCACCCCCCAACTGCATGCGCCGGCAATTATCTGACGAGGAGTGTCAGAAACAGGACCCATACAACATGAGTTGCATTAGACCATTGTCCCCGTCCCAAACCATCCCGAAGTTTTTTTTAAGCCACTGATGATAACACATTAACAATTCAAAAATACATGTGACGGGTATATAAGCTTCGGTTCCACCGAAGTTAACGGTTTTCCTTGTTTCTTTTTTTTTTTTTTTTTTTGTTTCTCCAATTTTTTTATTTGAAAGCTACACAACATAAGGTACATTATTTTTTTAACTTACCCTAATATTTTGAGTTTTTGCGTAAATCATTCTTATGGTTATTCTAATAAGAAATCTCAATGTGAAAAACTAAAAAAAATTGTAGGTGTACCTAAAAAGAATTATAAAATAGAAAACCAAATTTAGTCTCATTTTAAACGCAATAAAATTTCATGATTTGGACATAACTTGAGGTTCAAAGGGTATCTCGTAGTCGATATTGTCGGTCTTTCAAATCTTTTTCTTCTTTGTCACAAGTTCCGTTTTTAGCGACGTAGCCAAGGTTTGAATAAAGTTTTTTTTCGGATCTATTCGATCGTACAAGATCGAGACCAATAACTAATATCGAAGATTATTTATTTAAATTCTTCATGCAACTTCTTTTATTATAAAATATTTTACTTTTAACTCAGAATGTAAAGTGTAAACTGCTTATAGCAACTATGCGACGCTTTAAGTTTATAGCAACAATAGTTTTAAAATTAATTACAAACATTTTTATGAATAAATCTACTTTGATGTTGTTTTTAGTTTTCTTTAGAAACAAATTTTACGCTGTATAATTATTTTATTATCTTTATTATTACAGCACAAGCAAATAGAATGAATAAATAATAAATTAACAAATACAAACTAAACGAAACGGAATAGAACTGCCGGGCTTTTGCATAGCTCAGATTGTGGATGGTGGATGTTGAATGTGGCTGGTGTTGCTGTACATAATTGCATTGCATTCGTTTGCATTTGTAGAAACATAATATTCATTGCTTTAGTGCGTCTTGCAAATGAAATTGTTTTCATAAATTCATTTAATGCGCTTAAATATTCATACAAAAAAAAAAAAAAAAAAAAAACTAAAACTCATTTCCGTTAATGCGCTGCGTAAATGTTTAACTCAACTCAAAAGATATTTGATGTAATTCATATTTATCCGTTTTGCTTTTTTTCACGCAGTTATCTTTGATTATATTAACGCACAACTGCAACTTATTTACAATTATTTCCGGTATTCTTGTTGAGTTGACGACGTTTCACCGTCGTCATTCTGAATAAGTAATAATCAAGAAATACTACAAACGGAAATGGACGCTCATTAAGCCGCACGATGACCACGTAAACTGCATGTGGAAGCCAAAAACAAAAGCAAAAATATAGAGAAAAAAAGGATCAAGCACCAAAAAACAAAACAAAAAAAAAAAAAAAAGAAAAGGCCAAAATAAAGTACATCGTTAGCAACTCTTGGCAAGAAATTGTTTTCCCATTTTTTTTTTTTTGCCATTTTCATTTTCTTTTAAACGAGTATAATATCGCTCTGTCTTGGTTGGTAATAGAAATCATTACAATAAAACCAAATGATCCAAAATTAAGCCCAGCGACGAAACGAGTTCAAGGCAGATAACTATAAACAGAAAAAAAAATCAACGACATTTTGGCCTTTAAAACATTTGCAGACAGCTGCAAAGCCATTCGCCACAATCATCATCAACAATGAGGTTGCACTCTGTACTTAGTAGACAAATGGCAGACACGTCCCAATCCCATCATCATGAAGGAGTCAGATACACACAAACACACACATACAAACAAAATCTATTTGAATCGGAAATGAAGATAATAAGTAAAATATTTGAAGTAAAATAGTAGCTTAGCTTATTTTTTTCTTTAAAGAAAAATTGCAACATTTGAGAACTATTTATACTTTTCGTTCGCTTATTATGTTTTATATAAATTGGCTTTCACTAAATGCCAAAAACAAGCCACTCACTCAATTGCAGCGTAACGTAACGAGTTGACTTGTCTTAAGCACAACGCGCTGCACTAAAACAATTATACCCACATCGAAGTTGCTGCAACAATGAGAAAATCGGATATATTTTGCTTTTATATTTTGGCTTTTTGACCTTTTTTCGTTGGAATATGTACGACAGCTGCTTCCCTCGATTGGCTTAATATTCTGAATTGTTCTTACTGTCCGTAGCAGAGCACATTCACTTGCTTAACCCTCGAAAGTTCGTTTTCCGCAGAAATATTTCATCTTTCGATAGCATTCGTTGTCTTTTGTTTGGGTTTTAGATTGTTTGTGTTTTTTTTTTAAATTTACGTTTTATGGTTTGATACCCTACATATCTCTTGTTATACAATGATGGCCAAAAGTATCTTGACAAGACGAAAAAAATTTATGTTTTGATTTACATCTGTACAATTTATGTCATTATTTTTAATGTAGAATTTCATGTAGAATTCAAAAATGAAATCAAATTTTTCGAAGTCGAACGGTTTTGGATGTGTAAAATTTAAGGTTTTTTAAAAAGTTATGTCAATTTTCAAATGCTGATATCTTCGGTTCGAATAGTCTGATCGTCATGTTTATAACAAATGATAACATCGTCATTTCATTCTCTATCAATTATCTTAACAATGTTTGCCAGCAGATTATTAGTAAATTGTATATCATAAAAATATAAATTCATTGAAAATTTCCGAAACAACTCAACCGATTTCAATGAAATTTTGTAAATGTGAATTTTTTTGGTCCAATATAAAAGATAGAATTTATGTCGTTTTAGAAAAATGGGCGGAGTGTGTGGGCACCAAAGTTTTTGACATGGCCCAAAAAAAGCGATTCAAAAAATGCATTCTATTTTTGCAAATAATTGAACAAGGGAAATGAAATTTGGTATACATGTTACTATTAAGAGCAAAAGTATAATCCATTGGAAAACTGACGGTGGGCATGGCACTTAGCGAACCAAAAATATTTGTCATATTTTTTGCAAATAATTGAACAGAGAAATAAAATTCGGTATAAGTATATGACCCGAGCAAGGACTGGTGGTTCAGATAGTATTCTTTAAAAATAAGGACTAATTGATAAGGTATAATTATATTGTGGAAAAAAGTTCCGAAAAAAATACAATAACATTTCATTACATTATGCAAATTTATTTCGTATTATTGCCACTGAATCCGAAAATGGTCGGGAAATTAATCAACTGTTGTTCAGATTGTGACAGTGTACTGATCCTGAAACATAACTTTAGGTTCATTTGATATCAACTAGTCTGGATTGATGGACGGTTAACAGATAAGTTAGGGTTGGTAATACTAAAAAAAAAAAAATTAAGGGGTGATAAATACGTTTTTACAACTTTAACGCGAGAAAATTTTAAGTAAAATTTTTTGGATTAAGAAAAAAAAAAGAATTGGAGATCTTTTTCAGCAGGGAGTTTTTTGAATTAAAGAAGGTATTTTTTTTTTTAAAACCCTAATTTAATTTACAAACACAATTTAAATATTTAGTATCGATCGACCTAGGATTGAATTCGGGACACTTGAAATTCAATGTATACAACTTAACAGACTGAGTTACGCCCTTTGTGGATATCTCTTTTAAATGTATATAAAACATTAAGTATATATAAGCAGTGTTTGTCAATAGAGGATAGGATTTTGACAGCTGATAGGTGTCATCTTGAATTTCAGAAATCTCACGTATGTTGATTTTTATGTTGAGTAAGGTTTGCCGTTCAATCATGAAGAAGTACACGGTCATACATCGCTTAAAAAATTGACAAAATTCATTACGAGAAATCGAGAAATTTTGTTGCTATTTAAAATTTTGAAAAATTGTGTTTTCGTATGGGACGCATTTTTGGCTAAATGGCTATATCAGCAACTTAAATTGTCGTTATTACTGTGAGTCACCCACAAGTCGTTCATGAAGCACCATTACAACCTCTAAAACTCAATATTGGGTGTGCATTTTGGTGTGGTGGCATCATCGAGCCGTACTTTTTCAAAATGATGAGTGGCGCACAGTTACCGTGAATGGCGAACGTTATCGTGCAATATGAACCAATTTTTTTCTTTACAAAAAATGAATTTAATTGATGGTGATGACCTTCTCTCAACCAAATACCAATTAGGGATGCCAACTTTACGGAGTTCTAGTCTATCTCAACGATGACGTCTTCCTCAAATTTTGTACACTTTTTTATTTAGTAGGACCGGCATTTTATAATTTTTCGATTATCAGAAGTAATTCTCCATCTTGTACCTAAGCTGATGCCATTTTGGCTTGCACCCAGCTACACGACGTATTCTACAACATTTAAGTTGAAGTTATTTATCCTCAGATTGTCTAAGTCATAATGATATTTTACGAGAGGATACCTTATGCCGGAATTCGCCGGTAGACTTTATAAAAAATGACTCCTCAATCTATGCAAAAGCCCTTTGGATTGCATGTTGAACTTTATGGATTAAATCGCTGTTTTATTGAAAATCGTGCCCGACTGGTAAACGCATGAGCACTGGCGGCATTATTCTCGTCTTCACAAAAGTGGTTCCTTTATAATATGACAATGAGTGATTCCTGTTTGTTATGTATGCAACGCTGATAAGTATAATTTGCAAATGTTTATTCTTTTAAAGAAAAAGTGTATTAAAGCTACGGTTTTGTTTACCTTAAAAATACAACTTTTTCGTTTTTCTCATTTTCCATATTTTTATTTTATTTTTATTTTTTTTTTTTTTTTTTTTTTTTTGGTAATATTTTTTTGCATTCCTTAACTTCTTTGGCATTTGAGTAAAATATGTTTGATATTAAATTGTTTTCGCCACGCCTTGAATGAATCCTTACACAGTGTTGTTGTATTTTGCTCTGTAGTTGTTGTTGGTGTTGTTGGCAATGGCGCTTTCCAAAGTAATTGCTGTTATCCTTGCTTAACTCTATACGCCCGCAAGGAGTTTAGTTACCAGTTACCAGCTTTCGTTTCGTTCAGTTCACAACTCACGCAGAAATGTATAGCATAAATTCCAAAAAGAAAATGGAATTTTTATTGCAAATTGAGAAATTTTAGCAAACATCGAAACCGCAGTGGGACGTTTTTATACTTCTTGTCTTTTGGTTTGTCTTGGTTGCTCAACAACTTCACTCCACTCGAGACATTTTCCTTGTATCTTGTATCTCAGTTGTCGTCGAATTCAAAAAGCATCCTGCAGGCATTTGGACGTTCACTCGTTCGCTCGAATGCTTTGAAATCAATAATTCTTCACTGTTGCAGTTCGTAATGCTATTTATCTACCATGTATATATTCTTTTATATATAAAATAACATCATCAGAAGCATCATCGTCGTCGTCGTCATCGTCGTCATCATTATTTTATATCTGACCTCAAGCGTCTTGGGCTCTGATGAAGTTGATTCGTCTTCATGTTCATTTTTTTTATTTTTGTTTAAAGTTTTTCATTTTTTTTTTTTTATTTTTTATTTATTTAGTTTTTTTCTTTTGCTGCATTTAAAAACATAATTTTTCGCTTTGTCGCGTTTTCTTTTGGAATTTATTTATTGTATATATTTTTTTTTTTTTGGTATAAAGATATAATCAAGTGTAATTGAATAAGATGGTATAAAGGACACAGCCTGGTAAGCATAAAGAAACTGTACCCAGCGATATTTAATATTTTTAAATGAGGCTAGATAGCTCTTGACCGGAGCAATTTTTTCAGCTTAGTACTTTAGCCGATTTCAACGTTATTAACGACTGTCGAGCGGCAAACGTGATTTTTATTTTATTTCTGCTCCCAGAATTTATAACACCTTCAGAGAATAATTTCAATAGGAGTTTTTTTTGTGGCAAAGCTATCGACGCGGCATCATTGCTACGTTGATGACTAGTCTCTTTCCCTCGATGATATATCTAAGTCATTTTCATTCAAATGTAGCAGTAATATTGAATGACATGTTTTGCAAGAATTTATGGATGACACGTCTAATAAGACTTCATGCTTGACATATCTTGTAAGACTTCATGCATGACAAGTCTTGTAAGACCTCATGCATGACAAGTCTTATAAGACTTCATGCATGACAAGTCTTGTAAGACTTCATGCATGACAAGTCTTAAAAGACTTCATGCATGACAAGTCTTAAAAGACTTCATGCATGACAAGTCTTGCAAGACTTCATGCATGACAAGTTTTGCAAGACTTCTTGGATGACATGTCCTGCAAGATTTCATGCAAGACAAGTCTTGTAAGACTTCATGTAAGACTTCATTTAATGTTAAGAATCTTTAATCTTCAGAATCTGTGGTCATCACTGTCGTTTGTGACAACTTCGCCGTTGTTACCATTGATTCGGTTTGCTGCATTCTCGCCGTTGGTGACATTCTTCCAATTAATTCTCTCCGGATTCTCAGATTTTACATGAACCAAACTTTATTTCATTGAACTTGCTTTTGAACTCATCTAGAAGTTTGCAAAATGTTCAAGTGCGCTATTGGTTCCCCTGCGATTTCCGCGCATGAATATCTTTTAATTTCAAACGGTTTACCGTTTCTAAGAGAAAACATCTATTTTGCATTGAAATCGTTCCGGTTTTGCTTTGCTAATACTATTTAATTTTTGTTCCTTTTACTATTTAATTTGTTTCAATTTCAATGTAAATAGAGATAGTGTGAATATCGCATAAATATTTAATGCATTTAAACTTAATGAGTATTGCACAAAAGCACTCAACGAAAGGATCAAGAATCAAACTCCTACACTCTCTTTCGAAAATAAATAGTATTTTTTACTACCATTGTAAACATTCGGTATTTACACACATGCTTATATACACGTACTCGTACTTCTACAGAGAGTGCTTAGTGGTAGTCTACAAATGAAATTGTATAGTACGTGTGAAAAATCATCATGGCTTGACAAGCTTCAACTAACTCTCCTAATTGTACACTGCGCTATGGTACGTGTTGGCGTGAATTCTGTGTGTATGTGTGTGTCGAAGTATGTATGTATTTGTTAGATAGCGTTACAAATACCCAATCAGAATACCCGCAGTGTTGACAACTGCTACTAAAAGTGCTACAATATTATTGACTATACAAGAACTGATTTAAAAGTTCGGTTAACCTTAAAACTTTAACGATTTCAATAAAAACAAGAAAGAACGCTGAAGTCGAGTATGCTCGACTGCAAGATACCTATCCACCCAATCTATATGTATCCTTAAGTTAGGCTCTATTTGACTACCATACATCATTGAATTGGATTTTCATAGAAAAACGGGTATATCTTTGATTGGGTTTATACCTAAAATTTTGTTGGGCCTACCCATATTGGTCTATTTCATTGGGACTATCATAGACATAATTTATACTAAATTCAAATTTTCTAGAATAAAAAGCAATGACGTTATTATGTAAAAACCCAAAATTTTGGGGTAAATTTGTATGGGGGCTATACCTAAAAATTTTTGTTGGTCCTATCCATATTGGGATATTTTATTGGGACTATCATAGACATAATTTTTTACTAAATTTGAACTTCCTAGAATAAAAAACAATGACGTTTTTATGCAAAAACCCAAAATATTGGGGTACATTTGTATGGGGGTACCCCTTAAAATGGGTCTAGAGAAAAACCGTTTGTAAGTGCACACTTGACAATTTTGAAAGCTCTACCTCTTATAGTCTCCGAAATAATCGTTTTCATACGGCAGACAGCATGACAGACGGACAGACGGACGGACAGACGGACGGACGGACAGACAGACATAGCTAGTTCGACTCTCCTTCCAATGCTGATCAAGAATATATATACTTTATAGGGTCTATCTTGCCTCCTTCTGTCTGTTACATACATTCGCTTACAAACTTAATATACCCTTTTACCCTTTGGGTACAGGGTATAAAAAATTAAATATATTTATTTTATTCTGTAATGTTTATAGAGTTTATCTTTGTATTCTGAATTCGATAAAAGAGCAGAAAATTCTCCAAAGACGATAAAATTTTAATTTGTAACCGATAGCAGTTTTTTGCGTAAACAATACAAAGAAACATTTTGGAAATGAAACATAACTTTTGCGTTTGCCGGTGCACAAATAATTCGAAATTGTAAATCGCAAAATTTTGAGATTATGAAAGCAATTTTCAATATTTTTTAAGCTTCCAGACGACGTATTTTACTCTAACCTATCTTATATTTGTTCCATGTAAAATTTCAATAGTTGAACCTTGTCTAGCTTATTGATCCATTTCAAAGTTATTCAAATAAGTTTGATATTTCATGTTTAAAAAAACGTTTGCATTTTTTTTTGTAAAGTTAACTACTTATTACCAAGATTTTGGGCGACTTAGATACAAGAAGTCTTGCAAAATATGTCAGACATGAAGTCTTGCAAAACATGATTTGTAAGAAGTCTCCAAGACATGTCATACAAGAAGTCTTGAAAGATATGTAATACATAAAGTCTTGAAAAACATGTCATACATGAAGTCTTGCAAGAAATGTCTTGTAAGAAGTCTCTCAAGACATGTCATACATGAAGTCTTGCAAGACGTGTCATACATGAAGTCTTTCAAGACATGTCATAAAAGAAGTCTTGCAAAATATGTTAGACATGAAGTCTTGCAAGATATGTCATTTAAGGCAACTGCGACAGTTTTAGGAAAATGTCGTCAACTACTTGTATGGGGTTTTCGTCGGTAAGTCATTGATATCGCGTTGATAACTTTCCCGCTGGCATAGACAACGGATTGGTTTAAAGTGATTTACAAAATTTTATTAAATCATTAAATCTATATTTTTATTGATACTTTAAAATAATCGAATTGTCGTAGATAATCCTCATTTATCAAAGTAAGATATTATCAAAAATTCGCTTGCAAAATCTTTTTTAGTTAATATATCAAAACATCTAGCAGCACATCAATACGACATTGATGTATCGATAATTGTTTTAGCTTAACAAAAAATATCGATATTTTATAAAGATATCGATATTTCTCACAGCCTTACGTAATTAAATGAATTGAAGAAATTTTACATACGGACCTTGCTTACAATCATATATAATACTCAAAGAGTGTAATTGTCTGCATGGTTGTATGTCTGTCTGTCTGTTTGTCTGTTTTTGTATGTACTTGTGCTGTTTGGCACAGCGTGATAGTTGCATGCATGGCTTTTGTGTGGTTTTGATTTTTTTATTTTATTTTATTCCATTTTTTTTTTTCGTTTATATTCCCACTCCATTTTATGCTACACAAATTTAGTTTAAGCTTCCGTTTCCGTTGTCAACACAATCACACGGTTAAAATGAAAATGCGCCAACTAATGAAGCCTGACATTAGCACACAGTTTGCTTCATGCGATACGCTTCGACGCGATGCGATGCTATGCGTTGCGTGTATCAACAATCAGCGATGAGACTCAAATGCGGCATTGCTATTCACATACAAGTATATTCGATGTTTTATTTGAATTGGACTTGTTTGTTTGTCTGTTAGTGTCTGCACGTTGCTCTGTGTTGATTATCAATTTTCCAAATTCATTTAAATTGAATCGATTTCGAATTTGAATGAAAACCACAAAAGTACTCAAAGCATTTGAAAATCGATTGCATTTTGACTAAGAAAGAAAACATTTGTGTGTATGTGTGTGTGAACTTTATGCTTAACTGCAGACGACACATTTGCGATTTAATAGTTTTATTGATATACCATACAATAAAATGCTAAAGAAGACATTCAAATTAAAGTTTGTCACATAAATCAATTGCTCCGTAAAGTATGCAATAATAATAAAAAAAAAAAAAAAAGAATGCAAATGAGTTGAGTTCCATACAGAAACCGAATTAAATTTTAAGTTTATAACACAAAAGTATAAAACTCATGCAACTCTATCGCTATTTATTTTATTTGCTCACAGCAGAAAATACTTATGCAAATTTTAATGCAACAAAGTTGACTTGACTGCCTTAATGCCTTGCAGTGATTTATTTGCGCTTCAGTGCCTCACTGCCTTACTGCCTCTTTGCTTTTACTTGTTTGTATAGCACAGCTATAAGCTGAATTTTCAAAAATGAACAACTACATTTCGAGGTAACAATGTGTCAGGTAGGTACTTAAATCAGAGAAAAAGCTTAATGCAATTTGCTTTGAATAACGAATTAGTCGAAACTATTTTCCTGAATTTTTTCTAAAAAAAATAATATATTCTTCGTTACACACATGTATGTGTATTTATGTATGTATGCTTCGTTTGGTGTATGTGGAGACAACACAGCAACTTCAACTTGATTTAAAAATGTGTGTATTCCGTAAGTTAAGTTTTTGAGATACAACTCGGTAGCCAGTTGCATAGATTTGGGATCTTAGTGTAGAGGGTATTATCATTTTGTAAGAAAGTTTGTAACGCATTAAAAGAGACATCTTACATCCTATAAAGAACATATATCCTTGATCAGCACGAGGAGATGAGTCGATCTATCCATGTTCGTCTATCTAAATGTCCGCCTGTCTGTCTGACCGTCCCTTGCGAGGTGATTCATTTGCTCAGCTTTGAAGCTTTTGCCGCTCCTAGGTAGTTTGTATTTTAATTTTACAATGCCACTCTCATTCTAAGGTGTAGCCCCCATATAAATCTTTCGCTCATTTTCTTGAAAAAAATTATTTTTTCCGATTTTTTTTCGGTAGTAGTTTGTATGTCAGAACCAATTTGTCACACCCATTTTTATATATAGCCCCCATACAAACTTACCACTTTTTATACCCGCCCCACATAGTGTAAATGGTATTATCAGTTTGTCGGAAAGTTTGTAACGTATTGAAGGAGAAGTCGTAGACCCCATAAAGTATATATATTCTTGATCAGTTCGAAGAGACGAATCGATTTAGCCATGTCCGTCTGTCTGTCTTTCTGTCCGTCTGTCTGTTTATTTCTACGCATTTCTTTCGATGAAGACATATAGATATTACGCCGAAATTTGGAACTTAAGCTTTTCTCGGCAACGGCTACTTTGTATGTTAAAACCAAGTTGCCACGCCCATTTTTATGTGTAGTCCCATACAAACTAACCGATTTTTTTTTAACTTTTGTATGAAAAATTAATTTTTTTCGTCTATATATTTATAAATGTATATAAGCCACTGATGATCACACATTAACTATTCAAAGATTCGTGTGGCGTGTATTTATGCTTCGGTTCCACCAAAATTACGTTTTTCCTTGTTTTATTTGATTTTTTATATGAAAATAGTTATTTTTTACAAATGTATTCAATCCAAAACGGGTGAAAACCTTTTTAATGTCATCCAATGTCAGAACCAAGATGACGTGCCCATTTTTAGGTAGGACCACCTTACAAACCTACCTTCATTTTTAAGTTTTTATATGAAAGTAGTTGTTATTTATGAATGAAATCACTCCAAATCACATAAAAATTCTTTAAGTGTCAACTTAAGAGATTTGGTCAGGATCAGGTCACTATAGAATGTACCCCATTAAAAGTAAAACCTTTTTTCGAGTTTTTAAATGGAACAAGAAACTATGCTGAAGCCGAGTATGTCTGAGAATGATATGTATTGGCTTTTCATACAAAAACTCAAAAAAAAAAAAAAAAAGGGATAAATTTGTAGGGGTGCTTTACCTCAAATTTGGTCTTTTTTGGTCCTACCCATATTAAGAATTTTCATTGGGACTATAAAAAGCCTAACTTTTACTTATTTTGAAGTTTCTAGAGTAAGAAAGAAAAAAGCTTTTTGTGTAGAAAACCATATTTTTGAAATGGTTTTTATGGGGACTACCCCTTAAAATGGGACTAGAGAGAATCCGTTGGTAAGTGACGGCGATTTCCAGTTTCAAATATGGTAGCACTATCTCTATAAGGTGAACAGCATGTCAGGCGGACAGACAGGCGGACGGACATAACAAGATTGACTCTCCCTATCAACGCTGCACAAGAATATATTTACACTTTATAGGGTTTTGAATGTTACATACATGTGTACATTTGCACAAAATTAATATACACATTGTGCCTTTAGGTACAGGGTACAAAAGTACGGGTATAAAACATTTTTCCTTGTTTTTATTGCAAAAATATGTAAAGGTATCTTCCTTTATAACAAATTAGCAGATACCCGGCGTGTGCTACTACGTTCTACTGGCGTTTCGGCTGCTCTTTCAGCTCTTTTCCGATTCGCATCTGCTGTGTTTTGTTAAACTTAAAAAACATACTATAAAATGCCACTCTTTTATCTTACCCAAAATGTATTGTGGAAAGCTGAAATCAGCTATTTTATATTTTTATACCCGCCACACATAGTGTGAAGGGTATATTCAGTTGTATGAAAGTTTGTAACGCATTGAAGGAGACGTCGTAGACCCAGCTCGACGAGACGAATCGATCTAGCCATGTCCGTCTGTCCGTCTGTCTGTCCGTCTGTATATTTCTATCCATATATTTCTATTGAATATATAAAGATATTAAGCTGAAATTTGGAACTTAAGCTTTTCTTGGCAACGACTATTATGAGTTCGAGAATTAGAGTGCCACGCCCATTTTTAGGTTGCCCCCATACAAACTTACCGTTTTTTTTTCGTAAAAAAATACTAATTATTTATGAATGTATTCGCTACCAAAAACATTTCTTTTGTCATCCAGTGTTAAAACCAAGATGCAACACCCTCTTTTAGGCATAGCCCCCATACTAAACTGTCCGTTTTTTCCGATTTTTTGTATGAAAATAGTTATTATTTATGCATATATTCACTCCAATTTGGCTAAAAACACTTCCAATATCATCCAATGTCAAATCAGATGTGCCACGCCCATTTTTTGGAATAGCCCCCACACAAACTTTCCGTCCTTTTTCGATTTTTTGTATGAAAATGGTTATTATTTATTCATGAATTTACCCCATATTGGGTATTTTTATGTGTTTCTTCCATACAAACTTACTGCCCATTTCCAGATATTTTCGATAAAATTATTGTTATATATATCTGTATTTTTAGCTCAAAATTTGAAATTAATATTGTGTGATAAACTTGGGTGACCACTGATGATTACACATAAACTCTTTAAATATTCGTGTGACGGGTATTTAAGCTTCGGTTCTACCGAAGTTAACGTTTTTTCTTGTTATTTTTGTTTTTTGTTTATGTTAAAAAAGCAAAACATTTTTGTATGGGGAAAATTAGAAAATCGACTTCTTAAATGAACCGAATATGCATTAGGCATTGTTCTAGTGGAATTTCCATTTACTTGTATTGTTTACTTTCAAATGTAACCAGTTTGTGGCTCATGGGTTGGACAGTTTCAACTTAAATAGCGGACATAGAAACATTTTTACTATTTTATATATATAAATTTCTGAAAGATCTTCAGAACAAATTTATATTGATTTGGCTTGATAAAATACTCAGAATCAAGAATTGCAGCACGTGTAAGAAATTATTTTCAGCTAACAAACTTTTCAAACGATTTGTCTCAAATCAGTTTGTCATAAAAAAATTGCTTCAAAATACTTTATACCACAAATTTGTATTTCAACAGATAGTCAAAAAAATAAGAAAACTTTTAAAAGCCAACCAAATGTGAAAAATTTCATTTTTTCCACATATAAAAGTGTAACAAAAATATCGCAGAAACGTGTTTTATAAATCGAAAAAAAGCAGCAAAAAAAAAAGAGGAAACATTTTTTTTGTGTTAAAAAAAAAAAAAAAAAAAAAAATCTAAACTTGAGGAAAAACTTTTATAAAATTACAATTTGGCATGAAAGTAGCATGAAACATTTTACAAATGGGCGTAAATGATGCAAATTGTGGTTGTTTTTATCGTTGTTGTTGTAAGTTTCACCATATTTTTTTTTTTTTACAATACATTTTATGCAACTTTAGAACAAATGTATAGATACATTTTCCTCGGTTCGCTTCGTTTCGGTTCGTTTCGTTGCAATGTTTATTTTGACGTTAACCGTAAGCGAATTGGTGAGAAATGCAAATTTTTCAATGTTGTTAATATTTGATAAGATAAAAGTTTGTAAACTGCAATAAAAGTAGAAAGAAAGAAAGAAATGAAAAAAACAGAATATTGTGGCAACATTTTGTATATCTAAAAGATACAAAATATTTTAATAGCTACAAACACTGCAAATACTTAGTTTGGTAAAAGGGTTGCTGCGGTGTTGTCTTTATTTTTATCCTTTATCGAAAACAAGAAACCAACAGAATATTGCATTTTTGATAGTTTAATGCATTTAAATAAATAAATAGAAGCAATTAAGTTTCTTCCGTTGCATAAATTTTAAATTTAAAATTTGCAACTTGTTTTTATCATATTTAGCTACAATCTAGTAGATAAGCAGATTTATGCTAATAGGGATTATATATATAAAATGGAAAAACCCTTAAGAAAACATACAAAAAAAAAAAAAATGGTATTGCGTTGCCCTTAAAGTTCCCGAAAACTGTGACGTTTATTTACGGTTCCGAGAACCATCTTAATTTAAATTTCAGGTGTCTAGCCATTGCGGGTAAATTCAAATTAAAGGAAATTTCATTGTTCCGAATAGTCCCGGCTTCGCTTAGTAACTGTAAACTAAATTTTAAACTGCTAAACACAGTCGACTTCCTACATGGTGTACGTTATACATATACAGGGTCCGCCACGTAACTTTTTTTTTTTTGCAATAAAAACAAAACGGTTCATCCGATCATCAAATTTATTTTTTCATATTAAAGTACAATCCTTCCGGTTACTTATGGAATATAAGTTCGTTCAAATGGCTGCCTCGGCTGGCCTTGCAGTACGCCATTCGGTCGACCCAATTTTTGAGGACATTTCCGATTGTTTGCGGCCGTATTTCGGCAATGGCGACGCGAATGTTGTCCTTCAAAGCTTGAATTGTCGCTGGCTTGTCCACATAACACTTGTCTTTGACGGCGCCTCACAAATAATAATCCAACGGTGTCAAATCACAGCTCCGAGACGGCCAAACGACATCAGAATTTCGGCTGATAATACGGTCTCCGAAAACAGTGCGCACAAGATCGATCGTAACGCGTTCCTCAATCGTATACACAACCATTTTCGTTCAGCGGAAGGATAAAACTAACTTTCTGTACAATCAGATGTGACATCAGTGTTGCCACACTCGAAATAACCACTAGTTCAAAAAAAAATGTTAGATGGCGGACCCTGTATATGGTCGAACTGAACTCAAAACTATTTTTTATGATCCTTGAATCCTCCAATACATGGCTAATTTTTATATTTTTATGCGACAACTTCACACAAGTGACAACTACTTTGACATCATAAACAAATGCTTTTGAGCATTTGGAGACATGAAATACAAAAATGAACTTAATACTAATTAATTACTTAATTTAAACACTTTTTTATGTAAATTTTTGTATTTCTAACTCTGAGAAAAAAATACCAAAAATTTTGTTAATAATTAACAACAAAAGAAAACTTTCCAAGGTTGTTCTATAAATCACATTCTGGTTCGAATAATAAATGTATTTTAAAGATAAAAAAATATTTTTGATTTTAAAAATCGGTCCACAAATGTCTGAGAAAATAATATATTTGTATGCAAAATCTAAAAAAAAAGAAATATAAATAAATAAAAAAACAATGTGTGATCATCAGTGGCTTGGATAGAACTTCGAGATGGGGTGAGTGGGGGTCAATGGCTAACACAACTCCAGTTTATACACAATATTGGTATCAAATTTTCAGCTAAAAATACAGACAAATTTTAAGCTAAAGATTTAACAGCAATTTTCTTGAAAATATCAGACAATGAGAGGTAAGTTTGAATAAAGCCACACGTTACAATGTCCCGATCCGTACCATATCGATGGTGTGTACATAGGATTTTATTAGATGTATTTTTACCGTATTTTCGTATAAAATTTCGAAAATGGGTACTACATTTTTATGAGGGCTATTCCTCAGAGTGGGCGTGGCATTCTGAATTTAACATACAAATACTTAGGACTGAGAAAAGTTTAGAATTTCTGTTCAATAAATTTTAAACTGAGCGGGTGAATAACCTCGCAACAGACAGAACGACAGACAGACAAACAGACGGACATAGCTAGATCGATTCGTCTCAGCAAGCTGATCAAGAATATATATTCTTTATGGGGTCTACGACAAACTGAAAATGGAGGGTTCAATGAATATAAAAAAAAATATTTTGAGTTCTATTCGACGATATATAAGGTTGTCAAATATCTCCCTTCCGCTTTTTTTCCTCTTTATACAATGCTTTATAAAAGTGTTACATTGATCGGATTCAGTTCAAATATGCGCCGTTTTGTTCGATAATCTGTTTCCATCTAGACGGCAACTTCATAATACCCCCCTTGTAGAACCCTCCTCCTTATTTGCGAAGAACTTGGACAGCAACTTTTCACAAGCCCCTTTTGAGACCTACTCCACACCACCAAGGGCGTTCGCCATGGACAGGAATAGGTGGTAATCACTTAGCGCTATGTCCCGGCTATATGGAGCATGCGATGAAACCTCCCATCAGAGCTCCCGTAGCTTCTGAAGAGTCTCCAAAAGATGTGTGTGGCATGGCGTTGTCGGCTATATGGGAGCAGCTCATAGTGGATGATTTCCTTCCAATCCTACCAAACACACAGCAAAACAATCCTGGCCGTCAATCCCGGTTTGGCCACTGTTTAGGACGATTCACCGGCCTTCGACCGAAACCGTTTTCGCTTGATATTCTCGTATGTGATCCATTTTTCGTCGCCAGTCACCATCCGCTTCAAAAATGGGTCGAGTTCGTTCCGTTTCAGCAGCATATCGCAATCGTTGATTCGGTATTTGGTCCAGAAGGTTTATTTTTGCGTTCTGCAGATGGATTAAAATGGTTTGGTAAATAACTTCCATCTCCTGGGCGATGTCACGAGATGTCACATGTCGGTCTTACATCGATGTTTTCCATGATTTGATCGGTATTCGTCGTTACATGTCTTCCGCCGGCTGGCTTATCAATGGTGTCGTTTTCACCAGCTCTGAATCTTCGAAACCATTCCTCCGCGGTTCGAAGTGATAGAGTACCATCCCCCAAAACACCATTAATATCACGAAACGTTTCTCTAGCTGATTTGCCTTTAATTGCTAATAAAAACTTCAAAATAGTTCGAATTTCGGCGTTAGTGAACTCCATGTTTACACGTCTTTAACTTTTGAACGCAGTATCGAATCCAATCAATCCTAATCATGCATAGCGTCGTTTTGTAGGTTATGTCAAGACCTTTCTTTTTATTTTTTTTATCGGACTCCGTTATCTGATATTGTAAAAGCGTTGAGCAGTTACGCCATTTAGTTATCTTTAAACAACCAACAAGCGTTGTGAATTTCGACGAAAATGGATTCAGTATTATTTAGCGCAATAAGGCAAGCACTTGTGTAACTAATTTGCAAAAATAGTCAAAGGGTGCCTCGATATCAAGCGTTACAAACTTTCTGACTAATAATAAAACCTCAAAAAATAATACCCATTTTGTGACGGGTATAAGAAAAAAAAAGAACCCTGCTCCCAATTTTTGTATAGTATACCTTAGGTCCTTGTATTGAAATTTTATAGAAGAAGCTAAAAATAGGAGTGAATTGGTATACGGGCTATACTCATGTTGCGATATTTCATTTGGACCATTGTAAAGGGTATAAAAATGTTTTTCAGAATAATTAATAGTTTAATTCAAATGAAATTGTTTATTCAAACTGCTTCATTGAAACTAATTCAAGTTAATTACCACATTGTTTATCACTTTTGTCGCACCAATTAACAGATTAAAATGACAAGATAAAATTATGACGCTAAGATTTCATTAATAAATAAACAATATAAGTGTTATTCTTGATAATATTTCAAAGATAATTGCACAGAAAATCGTAAGAAATTCACAAGAAATAATATTTTCATAAATCCAATTAAATATTCTGTTATATTTTATGAAAAAGGTGAAAAGAAACTAACAAAGCAGCTGAATAAATAAACAAATAAACTCTCACTTTGAGCAATTAACTATGCAATTATTTTAAAATATTCAGGTATGAAATAATTTATGCTGGAATTTCGACACTTTATTATGAAATAAAATAAATTACCGACAAAATATTGTATGAATTGCATTTAAATGTACACAGAGAGAAAAAAAGCAAGCCTTTTGAATATTGAATTAAGTACAACCTTGTTATTAAAATTAAAATGTCAACAATAAATAGTTTACGACAGAGGCTTCTAGAAACAGCTAATTCAAAGGCAAAGGACTTTTAAAATTTTGTATGTCACACGGAAGCAGTGGAACGCACTGTAAAATTTGTCACGAATGCTTTAAAAAGTTATCGACCACTTCGCCAGAGATGGTTGGATGGATGACAACGTTTCAGCACACACCTCAGTTATGAACACCGGTTTCCATGAAAAACTATAAAACTTAAACTTGAAATGAAAATCAATTTGAAGATTTTCATAGTCAAAACTTACTATATTACATAAGTTTAGCCATAATAGCGCTGGTCGACAACGAAAATGATTTAAGCATCGGACTATTTATGCTAATTAGGGCTATGTGATTGTTGGAAATAATCGATTGTTGATGATTGTTTTTAGAAGAAAATAGATTATTGCTGATTAACCATGATTATCACAAAGTGTTTTTTATATAAGTTTTTAATATTATTTTACATGATAATCTTGGTTTCAATTAAAAAAATGTAATAAGTGAACCCGTTTTTTATACCCGCAACACATAGTATGGAGGGTATATTAAGTTTGTCTGAAAGTTTGTAACGCATTGAAGGAGACGTCGTAGACCCCATAAAGTATATATATCTTGATCAGCTCGACGAGACGAATCGATCTAGCCATTCTGTGCGTCTGTATATTTCTATGCATCTTTTTCGTTGAAGATATAAAGATATAAAGCTGAAATTTGGAACTTAAGCTTTTCTCGGCAACGACTATGTTAAGTTCGAGAATGAAAGTGCCACGCCCATTTTTAGGTATAGCCCCATACAATCTTACCGCTTTTTAAGATTATTTATATAAAAATACTAATTATTTATGAATGTATTCGCTCCCAATTGGGTAAAAACATTTCTTTTGTCATCCAGTGTCAAAACCAGGATGCCACGCCCATTTTTAGGTATAGCCCCAATATAAACATTCCGCTCATTTTCAAATTTTTCTATGAAAATGGTTATTATTTATTCATTTATTCACTCCAAATTGGCTAAAAACACTCCTATGTCTTCCAATGTCATGGTGTCACGCCCATTTTTAGGTGTGGCTTCCATACAAACTTACCGCCCATTTTCAGATATTTTCGATAAAATTATTGTTATATATATCTGTATTTTTAGCTTATAATTTGAAACCGATATTGTGTGTAAACTTGGGTGACTACTTATGATTACACATAAACTCTTTAAAGATTCATGTGACGGGTATTTAAACTTCGGTTCTACAGAAGATAGCGTTTTTCTTGCTTTTTTTTTTTTTGGCTTCTCTCTACATGATTATTATATTATTCTTGAACTAAATACAAAATAATCGATGCAATTCCTAATATTAATCTTAGAAATGTTTTATCGCTCAATGCAAACCTGATCTTATGAACATATATACCAGATGAACCTGAGGTGATAAAAATCCCGAGTTAGGTTGTAAATGAAGCTTAAAATTTCTAATATAAAGCAGAGTCAAAATAACCCAGAATCAATCTCGAATTTTCATATAGTATGTCTTGTTTATAAAGTCTTCGTAGTTTGTTGAATTTTTTTAACTAAGATCCAGAATCCTCGTTATGAATTTTCTGCATGAACTTCTTGTGTACTATATATTCAAAAATGGTGAACGAATAATATTCGTTTGTGTGAGAACATTCGTTATCGTATCAAAATATTCGATAGAGTATTCTTATATCAACACCGACAGTAAAAAAACGGACAGACAAACAGCGACGAAAGCACATTTCCGAGAGCGTATATCATATTTTTCACTCTTATTTTACAATTTATGCTTTTAAAACTTGAGTTAAACACGTTTGTTCTCAATACAAGTACATTGTACATGATAAAAAAAACCAATAGAAACTTTTCGTATAGTCGTTCTTAATTTCTCAATATCGTTTTCTCTCAGTGTATTAAATTAATTTAAATAGTTTTAAAATTCTCTAAGTAATTTCATCTGAATTTTAAGTTTTTATGATTGAGCCACTTTAAAGACCCGAAAAATCGCGCGATATACGTTGAGAAAATATTTTCTATTTGATTCCAATCAATTTATTTGCTCCAAATAGCACACAAACTGGCAATAAAGTGTCTGCAACTTTTTGTTTACATAGACATCCTTTGAGAAAAATTGGAATTTGTTAGTTTTGCAGTTTATTTTATTTCAGTTAAGCTTATTTTTTTTTTTTTTTTTTTTGTAAAGCATTTCTTTTTTTTTTTTTTTTTTTAATTTTTTTAAGAAAAAGTATTCATATATACACAGAATGACTATAAAGAAAATATGCTCAACTTTTTTTCACTTTAAACTGATTTCAATAATATTGATTTAATCGTTTTTTATGGTATTCATTTACAAAATTCCAATTTGAATGAAAAAGTTTACGTAAACTGCCAATATCTGAGTAACTTTTTATTTACAATATATGAATACCTATCTACATATGGTATGTATATATTTTTGGTACTGAGTTATTTTCTTTGTTGATTTAATTGCAGTATTTTTGTATTTCAGAGAATTACTTTACTACAATTTTTATTTATTGTACAAAAAATATATATTTTTTTGAAATAACTGAAACTGTAATCAATTCTGTTTTCAAACGCATTCATGCATAAGAAAATTCTCTTGAGTCGTATAATCAATTAAGAATAAGTTTCACATTAACGCCTTTCGCATTTATGCCTTTTTGACTTTGGTTGATACTATTAAAAAGTTTTCATTTGATTATGTCTTTGATATATCTATGTATCTAAGTATCTAGTTACAAATTCTCTAGTGTATATAATTTGAAGATTTAGTTGCATAAGTATCGAGATGACTTTGTATATAATTAACAAATTATTCGTTCAGTAGCGTTGTGCGGTATAGGCGCGATAACGGCATAGATTTTTATTTCGTTATAAAAAAAAAAAAATCATGTAGATTTGGAAGACACTACTTTTGTCAAAACAAATTCCAAAAACTTATTACATTTCATTTTTATGTCACTTATCATTTCTTAAATTTTTTATGTTTTTTACGACCTATTTTCCATTGCTCCGCCACTGTACTCAAGAACTTAATGTAGACACGAACTCAATAATCAATCCTTTTCTAGTGCAAATGTCGTAAAATACTCATGAGAATTTCGTTATAATTAAAGCAATTTTTATTTCTTTTTATTTCTGTGTTGCTATATTTATTCACATTTCTGTCTGCAGCATGTCATCGCCTTCAGGGATTTATGTATATAAAGTGCAAACGTTGTCAAATAGATTTGAAAATGGATTATGCAATGGCATGGCAATCTATTTTAGCATTTCTTTTTTTTTTTTTGCATTAAATCCCAAAGCAACTTTGTTAAAGTTAGTTTGTAAGTTGCTACAAGTGTTAATTCAATCTGTTTTGTTTGAGTAAGAATTTTGTCATTAGTATCAGTTAAATAGAGCATTAGGCAATAACCCCCAAAAAAAAAACAAGAAAAGAACGCTGAAGTCGAGTATGCTCGACTACAAGATACCCTGTACCCAATCTTTACGTACCTTAAGTTAAGTTGTATCTTACTACCATACCTCATTGAATTGAATTTGAATACAAAAATTTTAAAAATCGGGTATATCTTTGTATGGGGGCTATACCTAAAAATTGGTTGGTCCTACCCATATTGGGATATTATATTGGGACTATCATAGACATAATTTATACCAAATTTGAACTTCCCACAATAAAAAACAATGACGTATTTATGCAAACCCCAAAATTTTGGGGTACATTTGTATGGGGGTACCTCTTAAAATGGGTCTAGAGGAAAACCGTTTGCAAGTGAACACTTGACGACTTAGGAGAGTCTAAGTTTCGAATATGATGACCCTATCTCTTATAGTCTCCGAGATAATCTCTCTCATATGGCAGACAGCAGGACGGGCGGACGGACGGACAGACAGACATAGCTAGTTCGACTCCCCTTCCAATGCTGATCAAGAATATATATACTTTATAGGGTCTATCTTGCCTCCTTCTGTCTGTTACATACATTCTCACAAACTTAATATACCCTTTTTACCCTTTGGGTACAGGGTATAAAAAAAGGAATACAGATAGATACAAATCATTATGTTATATTACAAGATACACTATCAAGTTGTACTGTTAAGTAGTCCACATTGTACATAATAGAGCTGGATAAGAATCGTTGGAAAAGTTGATTCATCGATATGTCGGAATTAATATAGTTACTGATTCGTTTGGTTTTCAAAATACTATCTCAAAATTACAATGCTGCCAGCCTTTTTCGAGTCTAATTTTTGGGCGATTTTGTTTTTAAAATTAGAAAATTATGTGTGCTTGTCGTGTTGAGTTCTGCAGTTACAGCTTCGGATCTCTTGTTCCAAAGCTTAGCTGCTTGTTCAGCATATAAAGTTCATAAAAATTACTATTTTTATCAGTTCCTACTTCCCAATCGATCATATTGAACGAGTTTCTTTCACCGAAACAGGGACTGGTGCTGGCATATATGGTCCTAACAATAGAATATCTGTTGCAATGGGTGCCTGGCTCACGGTCTTTCAATCTGAGATCCATGCTATTGAATTCTGCGCCCGTCACCATCTGGTTCATAGTCCTCGGGGGCCCTCAGAATTTTCTCGGTTTAGCAGCTATCAAAGCACTAGCTTCATGGACCTTTTCATGTTAGTTAGTTCTTCAGTGTTATAATACACTTCAACACCTCTCTCAAGGTCAAAGGGACTATCTGCTGGGTTCCTGTAATCAGAGGGATTGATGGCAATGAAATTGCAGACGAACTTTGCTAGATCTGGCTCATCTTCACCCCTTATTTGGCCGAAGCCTTTCTGCGGACTCAGTTGGGCTTTAGCCTTACGTATAATTGATAGGTTCTCCGCAGAATCTCTTCAAAAATATTGGATTCAATATCTAGGTCTACGACAAGCTAAGCAGTTAGCTCCGCCCTATCTACCTTAAATACATCGTACATCTCAACAGCCATGACCTCAGGTTGCTAACTGGCTACCTTACCGGTCATAATAGACTGGGATATCATCCTTATAAAACAGGCCTGTTTCAAGCGTCAGAGTGTGGGCTCTCTGTTTGGAGGACGAGGAAACTAGCACACATTCTCTACGAATGTCCGGTTTTGACCGCTCAAATTCACTCTGTTTGATCGGTGTTTCTTCACAACCCACTAAATCAGATTCGCCTCGACTCCCAGGATACTTTCCTGCTTATTAAAGAAGCGGAGAGAATTCTCTGTCCATTAACCTAACCATTTTTTATGCCGGGCTTAGGTACAATAGAGTTCTTTAAAGTCTCAGTTCTTTAATCTCCAGTTTCGGACAGCCAATCATATTTCTATCATATTCTGTGCTAACAGTAGGAATGTTGGAGAATTTTCTTGAGTCTCCATTTTCGTTCCGATCAATTGCTTCTCCCGGCCTCGGCCCTCAGGCTTTATGGTATGGTTAAATCAGGATCGGCTACGCTTAATATTTTCTTTTTTAATATTTTCAATTTTTTTTGCATCAAAAATACAATTTTTAAAATATTCTTAAACTTCAATCGAATTTATTTTGCGACCCCAAGATGACCTTTGTTGCCTGATTTAAATATGCCTGATTTGGATTACTCTTTCATGAACCAGACATTTAATCGTTAAAATCGCAATTCATACCCAATTTCTTTGTTTACCAAGCTATTTAGGATAAATTCGGTTTTATAATCATATTTTTGGTCCTCCAAACGAACTCTAGTTAATTTATTTGTGATAAAGACCACTAATAATATAGAGCGTCATATATCCAAACTCGTCGAGTTTTTACCATTTTTACCAAGTATGAACTAAATAGCTTTATATCTAATTTCCTAATTTTTCATATAAAAACAGGCAAAAAAGAAAGAACGCTGAAGTCGAGTAATGCTCGAACCGTACCCAATCTATATGTACCTTAAAGTTAGGTTCTATTTGACTACCATACATCATTGAATTGGATTTTCATAGAAAAACTTAAAAATCGGGTATATCTGTGATTGGGTTTATACCTAAAATTTTGTTGGGCCTACCCATATTGGTCTATTTCGTTGGGACTATCATAGACATAATTTATACTAAATTCAAATTTTCTAGAATAAAAAGCAATGACGTTTTTGTTAAAAACCCAATATTTTGGGGTAAATTTGTATGGGGGCTATACCTAAATTTTGTGGTGTGGTCCCAACCAATATATTGGGATATTTTAGGGACTGGATATCATAGACATAATTTTTACTTAATTTGAACTTCCTAGAATAAAAAACAATGACGTTTTATGCAAAAACCTAAAATTTTGGAGGTACATTTGTATGGGGGGTACCCCTTAAAATGGGTCTAGAGAAAAACCGTTTGTAAGTGCACACTTGACGGCCTAGGAGGAGTCTAAGTTTCAATTTTAAACTCACCTCTTATAGTCTCCGAAATAATCGTTTTCATACGGCAGACAGCATGACAGACGGACAGACGGACGGACGGACGGACGGACAGACAGACAAAGCTGATTCAACTCGCTTCCAATGCTGATCAGAATATATATACTTTATAGGGTCTGCCCGGTACATACATTCGCACAATAATAACCAGTGGGAGGGAAAAAGGGGGGCACAGATTTAAGCACACAAACGCACAAACAGAAAAATTGGTAAATAAAGTGTGGACTAATCGGTTTCTATATTAACACTAAGTACTTTTGTGATTAATCGATTAAACAATCAGTTAATCGATTATTTTGTATAATTTTATGAGTAGGTACTAAAATTTCAAACGCTTTAAGAATTTGACTAAACTAAATTGAGTAAAGTTGAAAAGTAAATTTTATTTGGGAATGGCACTATTCAAGTGACAAGCAGTGTATAAATGCTACATATTTGATGTCACATCTACTATAGCTTTTAACCCTATAGCTGGGTATAAAAGGGTAAATAAAAATTTGACTTTTTGTTATAACGAAATCAAATCAGATCTATTCCACTTTGCCTAAGCTATTTTAACTAAAAAATATTCATCTAAAATGCATTTAAGTAAGACGAATGTGAATGAATATCAACTTAAATTAGAAATCATGTTGCAGACATGCTATCAATATCATTTTTATTTACATATAAGTAACTTTGTCTGTTGAGCAATTTAATCAACACACAAATCTGTATATATATTCACACTCTTTGTCTACAATAGTATAAATATCAATGACATTTATTAACTTTTCACTAACTCCTACTCTGGATAGCAAATCATTTAGCCATGCTCAAGAAATTTCATTTTGAATTTAGTTGCTTGGTTGCATTGTTAAATTAAACAAA
>JAEIFJ010000482.1:227500-394256 GCA_018903435.1 Leucophenga varia | reverse complement strand
TCTGTCTGTCCATCTGTCTGTCCTGCTGTCTGCTGTATAAAGGTGATTATGTCGAAGACTATAAGAGATAGGGCTATCATATTTCAAACTTAGACTCTCCCTAAGCCGTCAAGTGTGCACTTGCAAAGGGGTTTTCTCTAGTATGTGGTAGCCCCCATACAAATGTATTGGAAACCATTTGTCGTCATATATATCAAAACTCATTTATTTATTACGTAATCAATGGTTCAAGCTTTCTGCTCTTTCTTTATTATTCTGTATTTGAATAGGTAGACTTTTAATCTTGCTTGTAAACCTCCACAAATTATATTCATCAGTTTTATCTCGTTGGTTTTATCAGGCTCTACGTCAGTGAAAATAATGTTTTGTAAACAATTATCAATGAGAAATACGATATGGCAACAACAACATAATTGAAGAAAAATGATCTATGTATTTATAAAAATCTATTCGGAAAGCTAACTCATGAATTATAATAGATGCTTATTTTAAATTTCTCTAAATTGACTTCAAATGAAAATAGAAGCAGGAACAGCGCTATTACATTGTCCGTCACGACAACTCATCAGCACGCTTCACCGCTCTAATTTGTATGTTGTATTAATAGCTAACCGATACGGAAAGCTAGCTCATGAATTACAATTATGAATTTTAAATGTATACAAATTATATTCTTGCATGTATTGTTGTTGTTGTTTTGAAGATTGTCATTTCCATTTTTCTGCATTTATGTTGTTGTTTTTGTCATTTATGAATTATATGCTTAAATCGTTATAAATGACATAGTATGTACTTTAAATGTTATATACAATAAGTTTCATGTAATCACTTTAAATTCGTTCGAAACATTTTGTGTATACAATGCAAATCTAAATACGCATGAATGACAACTGCGCAAAAACTTATTAACAAGCTTATATGTCATTAGGCAGTACACACATCTGTCCATACATTTTGTTCGAATCTATTGGCTTGCATAACACATGTCGTATAAGTAATATAATAAATACACAAACCTACAAAAGTAACATGCTTTGCCATTAGGCATGCGTTTACATACTGAAATGACACTCAAATAGAATTAAATTTAATTTATTTTACGAAAGAAATCACTGACGCATATAAGCGCTTTAGTACAAAAAATAGAAAAAAAGAAAAGTGTGTAAAGCATATGCAAGGCATGGCCTTAGTTAATAGAAAAGAAAAACAAAAAATAATTAGAAATAAAATGAGCAACGTTGTAATAATGAAGTTATCATGTAAGTTCGCCATATTGTAATATTAAATTAACAAAGAGCAACACGAAGAAGAAGAAGACAAAAAAATCTATGAATACAGCTTACAGTTGAACGAGAGTTTGTTGTTAAGTAATTGAAAAACTGAAATTTTATTTTACGGAAAGCTAGCTCATGAATTACAATCAAGAATTATAAATTTCTGAACAGTTTCTCAGAAATATCAATGAGCAAGAAAGGCATCAAAAAAATTATGAATAATTTAAAGCAAATCTTTATTTCAAACTCGCACATATGTGTATGAGTCGAAAACAATGCGTTTCTGTTTATGTCTTTATTTTTTTTTTCGTACATTTTTTTCTGTAACGTCATGAAAAGTGTCATGTTGACAGCGTGGAAATGTCACTCATATGACATAATAAGTTTATATATACAACTACATACATACACATACAAATATATGTAAGGGACTTACATACTGCATAAAATGCATCCAGGCATGTGGGAGTTACATACAATAAACTATATTATTACAATGCATGCCAAATGCCATGATGAAACATTGTACGACGACAAAATGCAAGCAACTTACACGCCCTAAAACTAAACTAAAAAAAAAAAAAAAAAAATAGAAAAACAATTCTAAAACCACACACATGCTGCACACAATAGGGACAACGTGTCGTATGCGCAACAATAAAGTTACATCGCCTTACATTGTATACATTACGCTTTTGTATAAAAATTTTATTTTTCTGCATTGTAACTGAAATTGTGTAGGAGTTTCCCTATGCTTTCTTTTAGCTTTAAGAAAATATTTTTATTTTTTTTTTTTTTACAAACTACAAATTAAACTTGCAACCGCAACAATGACGTTCTTTCTTATCAATCACGTTGGCAGGTTAAAATTGATTTTGACTGCAAGACATAAAATTTTGGTTAATAAAAAATGAATCAAAATCAATCACGAATTGAATTGTTCCATAAAGTATAAAGTTTAACAGCAGCAAATGAAATTGAAGTAAAATTAAATTTTTAATGGATTTATCAAAGTTTAAGATACTTTTCTAATCAAATATCTAACTTTGAAGTTTAAGATACTTTTGTAATGAAATAACTCAAATGAATCAGTATAAAAATTCTGTGCAGAAAAGCGCAGAAAATCTTAAATTTTATGCCACGCTAGATTATATAAACCAAATCGGAAAGCCAGCTCATGAATTATAATTATGAATTATAAATTTGTACAAATTATATTCACACTTCAGTGCATCGCATTAATTGTTATTGTTTTAAAGGCGTTATTAATTACAGTGCCACCAGATTTCCTTACCCATTCGTGCAATGCGTAGACCCATTTAATGTTCTACATAAACTTAGAACGGATCAAATTTTTAATGACCCGACTGCAAGATACCCTATACCCAATTCAAACGTACTTAAGTTAAATCTTATCTTAGTATCATTCCCCATTGTATTGAATTTTCATACAAAAACTCAAGCTCTATGGGAGCTTTACCTAAAATTTTGTTGGTGTTACCATATTTGGATATTTCACTGGGACTATCATAGGCATAGAATAAGAAGCATAGAAGTTTTTTTCAGATTCGTTCATTCATTTTGAGGAGATGTCTATAAAGTACTGAAGGTCGGCCTATGATCAATTAGCTGACTACTTTAGCCTGATGACGAGCCTGGCTTTTTAGCAGCGCGGAACAATTGCTGAGATGCTGTATTCGTATTCTGTCTCTTTCTATTTTTTATTTTATAATAATTGTAGCTTATAATATTATAATAAATTTAAAAAAAAAAGAAGAATTCAATTAAAATTAATAAATATCATTTGATATAACAATTAAGGCGTCACAACGTCTGTCCAATATGCAATTTATTATACCAGAGGGGCGTCTTAGTACACAACACATTCGAACGTAAAAAAAGTTTATAACTAATTATTGTATAGCATAGATATAATCAATTTTCACGAAGGTTATCGTGACATCAGTAGGTGGAAAGGTTATTTGGTTTTATGTCTTATTTAATACAATAAAGAGGCGTGTTTATAATGTGCATTTATGAGAAAATTTGTCTTTATCCTTAAAGAATTTCCTACACAAATGTGTACGTGTGTGTGTGTTGTGTGCGTTGTTTGTAAGTTTGAAGGCGTTGTGAAGGTGATATGTAGTATGTAGACAATATCAACAGCAACAGCAAAAGTAGGTTAACAATAAATTACAAATGGTGCCGAGTCCTAGTTTTAGAATACATTGATATATATGTAGATAGGTGCATGGTGTATATACTGTATATATACAATAAGGGCAGGTAGACATGCTGCAGTGCTGAGACAGACAGACAGACATACATGTAATGCTTCTATATATATTTTTATGAGTAAACAGGCTTGAATTTGAATAAAAACAAGGGCCAAAAAATAAGTTGAAAATATAAAAATAAAGAGCAAATCAAAAACTTGTCAATACTTTAGGGAAAAGTATCGTTATATTCATATATGTAAGGGTATATGAGACAATTATCGATATATTAATGTGATGGCCTGCATTTTTTTTAGAGTCTGCAGGTTTTCCCCTATTTTGGAAAATAATTAACGTCAATAATCACAGTGAATATTCGAAATATCGATATTCTTTAGAGTATCGATACATATCGATATATTTTGAGAATTGTTCATTAAATCCGACCCTGTTTGGATAGATTCCTGCATGTGTGCTCCAGTTTTGTAACGCTGGGAGGCCATGATCTACTATCACAATAAAAACCAATGTGTGAGTATACATGTAAACGTAATAGTTCACTCTCACTCACTCTTTTTGCAATTTTTTACATTTTACTACGATGACAACAACAACAACAAAAACAACAAGAAGCATTTACTACAGTTATTACTGTTGTCGTTTTTATTTTGTTGTTGTTGTCGTTGCTGCGGCTGCTATTGCAACTGTTGTAATTGCAATAATAACAAAAACAACAACAATAACAACGATAAACAACAACATTGTAAACGAGCGTACTACGCGCTGCAAGAACAACAACAACATAAACTGCAACGAATATATAAAACGAATGCCGAACATATTTACGAGTAACGCCATTTCATATGCATACAACTGCTGCATTCGACTGCAGGTTCGGGTCGACTTGACTTTTTGATAGCTTGGTGGTCGGCTATTTGGTTCATTCGTTGCATTCGTTCGTTCATTTTAGTTAGTTAGTCAGTCAGTCGGTCGGTTGATGGGGTTTACTTTTTTTTTTTTTTTTTTGGTTGGCCTGGCAATCTGGCATGCCAGTTAGTCAGTCGCCCTGGCGCCCTACTTTTAACTGCAAGGCTCGGCCTTGGCGCTCAGCACTGACCCGCTTTTTTTTTCCATTTTGTATGTGAAGGCATATTTTTGTTGTCGTTTGGCATTTTTTTTTTTTTTTTGGTTTTTTCATTGCAATTTTGAATGTTTTTTTTTTCAAGTGTTGCGCGTCTATTACAGCAGCCTTCAGCAGTCTATCTCTTTTGCTCTTTAATTTTTTTTGGCATTGCACTTTTATATTTTGTACATTTTTCATTGATAATTTAAATTGTTTTAATGGAAAAAAATTATCGCGTAATTTACGCCAAAATTTATATTACAATGTGATTATATATTAGCTGTGTATGTAGTAATTTATATGTGCTAGATGCACTTAATTTGCTTGGCTGACCTAAAATTTATTGACTGAATTAAAGTTAATAAATTAAAAACAAGAAAAAGTTAACTTCGGTTGGACCGAAGTTTATATACCTGTTACACATCATTTGACGTTGATAGACCTTCGTGTGCAGCATTTGTATTAAATTTTATTTTAAAATTCTAAACAAATTAAATATATTCATAAAAATTTAGAAATTCGCGGTCCGATTTGGACCAATTTTAAACTGAAGATATGGCATGGTATAAGCAACATTTTAACCATATTTGAAGCCATTCGCTTTATAAATAAATTTTTTTCATATAAGAACTTGAAAAAATGTTGTACTTTTGTATGGGAGCTATACCTAAAAGTAGGCGTGGCACATTGATTTTAACATAGAAACTACACAGGACCTAGAAAAGCTTAAGTTTAAAATTTCAGCCCAATATCTTTAAAACTGAGCGAATAAATCGCGCAGCAACACACAGACAGACGGACAGACGGACAGACGGACGGACGGACAGACGGACAGACGGACAGACGGACAGACAGACGGACATGGCTAAATCGATTCGTCTCGTCGAGGTGATCAAGAATATATATACTTTATAGGGTCTACGATGCCTCCTTTAATGCGTTACAAACTTTCCGACAAACTGAATATACCTGTTTACACTAGTGTAACAGGTATAAAAAAACATTTAGAAAAGCTATAAGCTTGCTATGACCATGAAACATAGAGAATGCAGATTTTAATAATAATTTATAGCTTTATATGGTTAAGAGGTAAAGGCTTAGATGATAATTTATAAAAATCCAAATTTTTGTTTGATTTATAAATCAAAAAGCTTAAAACTAAACAATTCAGTACTATAATATATGAATTTTATAAATATTATATATAAGGACCCACGGGACCCATGGGACACATGGGATTTCCGTCCCGATGCCCATCTTTATTTGTGATATGTATGTAATAGGCAGAAGGAGGCCTGATAGACCCTTGAAAGTATAAGTATATATCTAAATCAGCAATGAAAAAGAGTCCATATAGCTATGTCTGTCTGTCTGTCTGTCCTGCTGTCCACCGTATGAAAGCAATTATCTCGGAGACTTTAAGAAATAGGATCACCAGATTCGAAACTTAGACTCTTGTAAGGTTTTTCTTTCATCCCATTCTAAGGGATAGCCCCAAAATTAATTTTTTTATACCTGTTACACTAGTGTAAACAGGTATATTCAGTTTGTCGGAAAGTTTGTAACGCATTAAAGGAGGCATCGTAGACCCTATAAAGTATATATATTCTTGATCACCTCGACGAGACGAATCGATTTAGCCATGTCCGTCTGTCTGTCCGTCTGTCCGTCTGTCCGTCCGTCCGTCTGTCCGTCTGTCTGTGTGTTGCTGCGCGGTTTATTCGCTCAATTTTAAAGATATTGGGCTGAAATTTTAAACTTTAGCTTTTCTAGGTCCTGTGTAGTTTCTATGTTAAAATCAATGTGCCACGCCCACTTTTAGATATGGCTCCCATAGAAAAGAATAAAATTTTGTCAAGTTCTTATAAGAAAAAAATTTATTTATAAAGCAAATGGCTTCAAATATGGTACAAATGCTTCGTATATTAAGCCAAATCTTCAGTTTAAAATTGGTCTAAATCGGACCGCGAATTCCTAAATTTTTAAGAATATATTTATTTTGTTTAGTATTTTGAAATAAAATTTAATACAAATGCTGCACACGAAGGTCTATCCATGTCAAATGTTGTGTAACAGGTATATGAGCTTCGGTCCAACCGAAGTTAACTTTTTTCTTGTTTTTCATAAAAAACTTCTGTCTTCTACGTAATCTAAGAACTCTAGGCGTACTCAGCTTTCCCTAATCACCATCATTTTTGACAGCTTATCTCTAAACTTAATGTAAGCTTCTAACTATTCTATATACCAAAGAATTTACCAAATTTGTGGTTTAATTAAGTTATTCCAAAAATTATATATAAAAACTGATTTAAAATTCTATGCAACATAATATTTACAATACATATGTATGTGTTTATATAGGTCAATGTGGTAACAACCTGCAGTATACACCACAACAATAAAAAAATAACTAAGTAAAAATGACAACAATTGCAGCAAAGTGAATGAATAAAACAAAAATAAAAGCCACAATAAAAAAATAAAATGTTGCAAAATCAAATATTTTGAATGCATTTACACAATGCATTGCAATTTTCCACGAATTATTCGATTTGTGGTCGCATGGAATTTTTGCGTGTACTCCAAGTACATGGAAAATTGTAAATTGACAAATGGACAGACGGACAGATTGCGGACAATGAAGTGGCAATAATTTTAAACGTTGCTGCAAGCAACAAAAGGCACGTGCAATAGAGTTGCATTGAAGCTGAAAATATTCAGACGCGACGGTAAAAAAATAAAAGAAAATATAATAATTATAAAAACAAGAGATAATGTTTACTTAAATAGTTACAAAGTTTGAATACTCTTAGCATCGAAAAATATTGTGGACTATTTTCCCTTAAAGTAGAAGAGGCATGTGACTTCCATCTCCTTAGTACCTGTTTCTTTGTTAAATAGAAACTTTTATGACAGCTGTGGTGAAAATGTGTCTGATCCAAGGAATATAACAGCTGTTGTTCCCAAGATAGTGGTTGGCGATCCGTTCTCTATGTTTTGACGTACACGACTGTATTGATAATAGAGCCATTCAAGATGAGTTTGGAATACTCTGGAACTAGTCGAAGGTTACCAGACTAAGTTCAAGCTTTTTAATAAAATTGTCTGATTATTCATTATATATTGCACAACAGCTTAACTCAAGCGTCGTTTTGCTTAATCTTTCCTTTAGAGACAAGTATGAATAAATCGTTTGAAAGTATGGGGACTGTATGCTATAGTGATCCCACCCGAACCATGGATCATTATTTGAAAAAGCATCAATTTCTGCATATGGGTTGCTATAACATGTGTTTTCAACATATGTGAAATATATCTCTTCATAAACAAAACATTTATCATATTCGTATGGCTGTTAAGCTTAAATTTCGATTTGGAGTATAGCGTATCGAAAAAGACAGACAGACCCATCTTGTTAAGCTGATCCAGAATATGTATACATACTTTATGGAGTCTACGCCTTTCATTGGTTGCAAACTTTTCGACAAACTAATAATACCCGTTTACACTATGTGAAAAACAGTGTTAAAATGACACATTTGTATGCATTACGAAACTTAATTGAAAGACATTGTTGCGTTGCTTGTTGTTGTTTGTATTCAATTGCAATGGAATGCTTAAATGATTCATCATACTTTTTGTGGCTGACAGAATGACCAGCAGCAGTAGCAGCGGTAAGAGAAAGTACTGCAGAATATCATCAACAACAACAACAATGACGACGTTAGCAAAATATTCAATTAACAAAGATTCACGCTGTGTGTGGTGTAAAAAAACGGCGCTACGGTCTGTTGCCTCATCAGAGTCTGTTGACTTAAATTTATACCAGACACAATGAATTAGCTTAACAGAATCTAGATGCTTCAAGTATTTAAAAGTTTCTATACTCCCACCATGCCACGCAATGCAACTCTGCTGCAAGGCATTAGATAAATTAAATACATCTCCAGAGTAGCTGCAGCTCCAAACGCATCGTTGCACAAACACTTTTGTGTGTCTGAGTACGTAGACCATTTCTCGTCAGTTACACAGCTACTCGGTCACTCACTCACTCACTCACTTACTTAGTAACTTACTCAGCTCAGGCACAGTCACAGTCACCTACACACTTGTTCATTCATTTAATCATTCATTATTCATTCTTTCATTCATTCAAACGGTACATTCGTATGTTCCAGTTTGGAAACACTTGCATTTTGCATTTATTCAGATTAAATTTCAATTTCGTAAAACAACTTGCCGCTTTAAGCGGTTTTTTCTTTATATTTTTTTTTATTTTCTGTAGTCAAATTGAGAAAACACTTGCAATGCACAACCTACGCCGCCGCCGATATCAATGTTGTTAATAATGATCATGATGCTGTTGCTGTTGTTGTTGTTTGCTGATATAGACGGAAAGGTATTTCCGTTTTGTTAAAAAAATTTTTGTGCCCTCAACATCCGTTTCTCAAGTCTACAAACGATTGCAATGATGCAAATTGTTATTGAACGATAAAGTTTTTGTTTTATTTTAATAAAATTGTTTTGGTAAAAAAAAGTTACGTATGTATTCTTTATTTTAGGCTTTCGTTTGACTTTTTATAGTGGAACGAAAGTCACATATACTGGAGGGTCAGTGAGAGCTCTTTCAACCGATTTGAAGATGTAAGGAAAAGCTATTTTGGTTGGTTTCAAACCTCTCAATTTTTTTGAGAGAGATTTGGTTTAATACAACTTTGACATTTTTTTTTTTTTAAATATAAAAAAAAAAAAAAAACAATTTTGATAACTAAAAAGTAATAATGTCCATTTTTTCGTTAAGCTTTTTGTTAAAATTTAATAAGACAGTCTGAAAATGGATATTTTTGCAAAGTTAATGTTAACTTAGCGGGAAGATTGTCGAGTGTTGTCAGGGTAGTCTAGTTTTCATAGTTATCAGAAAGTTTTTAACGCGAGAATGGAGCAACACTAGATCCCATAAAATATATATATTGTTGTTCACCTTGATGAGACGAATGAAAAGTGGGGTAAATTTGTATGAGAGCTATGCGTACAATTTTTTTTGGTCCTACCCATATTTGGATATTTCACTGGGACTAACAAAGGCATAATTTATACTAAATTTAGACTTCCTAGAATAAGAAAGAATGAAGTTTTTATGCAAAATTTCAAAATTTTGGGGTAGATTTGTATGGGTGGTATTCCTTAAAATGGGGTTAGAGAAAAACTGTGCACACTTCGCGGTTTAGGAGAGTCTAAGATTCAAATTTGGTAACCCTATCTCAAATAGAGTTCGAGATGATCGTTTTTATACGGCATACAGCATGTCGGACGGACACACAGACGGACAGACATAGCTAGTTCGATTCTCCTTTCAATGCTGATCAAGAATAAATATGCATTGTAGGGTCTATCTAGGCCTCCTTCTGTGTGTCACATTTTTGCACAAACTCAATATACCTTTTTACCCTTGTGATAAAAAGAATACATTAGAGCTGGATGAAATTTAAAAATGATTTTCAAAAAATAAAATCTCTCGAAATTCTGTAACACCGTATTTACATTTCAGACGTTTACAAACCACCTACAACAAAATGTCAAGACCTTTTCTCCGAACCCCAGATAAACAATGAAGTTCCATTCAGTAAGCCAAGTCTTGTTTCTGTCTGAACAATCTTTTCGCCAGAACATCCGATACCTTGATTCTAAGGCTCCTATGTATCCATCTCATAGATCGTACCTTGCATTAGATATTATCTTAGATATTAACTTCAACAAACCTCTTTCGACAATATTACGCCTTCTACATTTATATAAGTTTAAGGCTGCTACTGTAGATTTCAATCGATTTGAATTAATCTATTAATTCGCAAACAGTTTATGCTTGCAATATATGAATATGCTGCAACTTTAAAAAGTTTTTTAAATTTTAAAATTTTTCTTTAGTTTCTATTTTTATGTTTATTTTGAAATCTCTCGCGTTTCGCTCGGTATTTAAATTCTAAGCTGGAATAAGATATTGATCATAATTTCAATGTGGTTGATTAATTTTTGGTTGAAATAGCACAATTATCTGAGCTGTATTCTGGAAGTTTAAAAGCACAAAATTCAAAACGAAAATTATCCGATGCAGACAAATCTTGTTTAACGATTTAAAAGCGTAGACTGTTCAATATAATCCTCTTAGCAGGGTACAGTATATTTTAAAATCGTATTTATTCGACTGCAACGTTTTATCTTGTTTACAAAAAAAAAAAAATAACATAACAATCTTTTTTATATTATTTTGCTTACAGTATAACCCAAAAATAGATAAATGACAGCAAGCAAATGCGTTTCGTATGATATCATTGATCATAAATTCAAGTTCATACGCCTTACATGCATCTTATCAATCAAAATGTCAATTGTTTAACACAGAATTGAACTTTGTTTCAAAATTATTCTGTAGAATTTGTCGTAATGAAATACAAATTCCAAGTAAATACACAGCAAAACATTCCATTATGACAAAAATATTTGCAAAAGGCGTAGTACTTTGGTTTGAAAGAATTCAGATATCATAATTCATGGAAACAATAATAATAATAATTTTTGAAACGTGTTAAATCAAGCAAGTAGCACAAAAAACAATAAAAAACAATCTGACAAAGAGAAGAATTATGTATCTAAAAACCAAAAACCGCAACTATTGATAAGCTAAACTCGGCACAATTGAAAGTTGCGGAAGAGGAAATGATTTGATAAGAACAAAATGATGCGCATAAAACAAAATACTGCATAAACTCTTATCTAGATACAATTTTTCTTTTTTTTTTTGTATCTTTTTTCTTATTTTTGTAAATTCTTAAAACGCAAATTATTTAGTCACGCGATTAATTTATTATGCGACAATCTAGCTGACTGACTGACTGACTAACTGCCTGTCTACCTTTTGCCTCCGTCGCATACGACTACGAGCTCTGCACTCTCCTCATGTAACTCACGTTGCTGCAACATGCTGACAGCAGCGTTGACATGAAAATATTTTCAAGCGGATGCCATAAAAACGTTGTCTATACTAATAGATTGTCACACGGTACACCATCCCATTCCATCTCATCCCATCCCATCCGATCACATCACATCCCATTCTCTACGATATAAAACATGCAACCTTTCAAAGCTATAAACAATCACAAACACACACCCACTCTATGTGTATGCTTTGTTGCGCCCCCGTTTTTTATATCTAGCAATTGCCATATTCATTCATTCATTCATTCGTACTATAAGATACTCACAATTCGTGAATGCCTATACTACTACTATCTCAACAGTATTTCGCTTACCCCACACGTATCTGTATCTGTAACTGTCGCGTATCTTTTTTAATGAATGAATTGAAGATAATTAATTCACTTGCTACTCATTTCAATGCAATTTTTTTTTTTTTAAATTTTTTTTTTTAGTTAGTTAGTTCTCACTCACTGACTCAGACTGTGAGTGTGTTTGTGTGGATTGCCTCATTTTGTTGCAATTTCCGACACAATATTGTCTTCTCAATCTATCATTCTCATGGGTGTTATCTGCCTCAGACGTTTGCTTGCTTGCTTGATTGCAATGGGTCAGTGTCAATTTTTGTATGGAACTAAGTCCAAGTTATGCAAAGCACGCAACATCGTCATCGTCAACGTTCATTCAAAGTCAGCAACTAGCAACTCTCTCTCGCTCATCAATCTTCGTTTTATGGAACTTACTTAAATTCAAATAAAAATTCCACATTTTACGACTTTGCTAGTTCCTTTCAAAAAAAAACCATTTAAAAATAGTTTGAAACTCGTGTTGTCAATTAGAAATTTTATTATTGTACAAATTTTTTTCTTTTGTTTTTTTAATGCAATTTTTATAGCCAAATTGTATGAATTTAATGCGACAAATTTTTGTTGTACTCAAAATTAATTAACTTGTAATAAGCTAAATTTACTTTTATATTTATTATTTCGGTGTGTAACATTAATTTTTTTTATAACAAATGCATGAGTCAATTAATAGAAGTACTGACAGACAGACAGACAGACAGACAGACGGACGGACGGATATACTGGCTGTTGTATAAATGAGCGCGTGCTTCATTAGTATTTTGATTAAAGCAATTAATCTTTTTGGGTTATTAAAATCATTTATTGTAATTATAAATAGACAAATGTAAATGTGCTTCAATTTATTTTTTATGACATTTTTTGGATTTTTTTTTATTATTATATTTTGAGTGCTTAATTGTAAATTCGAATTAATAATGCTTTAAAATTTAGGCATAATTCTTGCTGTTATAAAGGGACAGACAGTCATAGCTTATTTTTTTCAATAAATTCAAAACACCAAAATAACAGTTATTACTGAGTCTACCTTTTTTTGTTAACTGTTACATTAAAAAATCACTAAACAAAAAAAAAAAAAACACTAGAATAAGATTCTTGAATTTTAAGTCATTGTGTTGAGAACTTCCACCATACTCCAGATAAACGTTCAAAGACAAAGACATTGGTGAGGAGACAGGTTTCTAAAAAAAACTACTACTTCTAACAACACATGCTGCAGTACTGACAAAGCTAAATCGAATGCTTTTGCTGAATATTCAGGGTTGTCACACCAAATCTCATTTGATTAATTTCAAATCGCTCATTTTTTTTGCTAGAGATTTGATTGAAAAATAAGCAAAAACGTTAACTTTGGTAGCACCGAAGCTCAAATACCCACCACACGAAACTTTAAGCATTTTCTTAAAAAAATAAAAAATTGAGAGTGATTTGTATGGGGTCTATAAGTCTATATATGGCCTGATCCTTGTCATATCGGTAGCATATTCCTAGGACGACAGTAGAAGTAATTTTACCTAGATTGGAATGAATATATCCATAAATAAGAACTATTTTCATACAAAATCTGAGAAATGGGCGCTAGGTTTGTATGGGAGCCATATAAAAAAAATGGGCGTGACACCTTTCTTTTGATATTGGATGCTATTAGAAGTGTTTTTACCCAATTTGTAGTAGATACATTCATAAATAATAACTATTTCCATACAAAAAATCGATAAAAAGTGGTAAGTTTGAATGGGGGCTATATCTTAAAATGGGCGTGGCACATTGGTTCTGACATAAAGCTTAAGTTTAAAATTTCAGGTCAATATCTTTAAAAAGAAATACACATTGCAACAGACAGACAGACGGACAGACAAACGAACAGACAGACGGACATTGCTAAATCGATTCGTCTCGTCGAGATGATTAAAAAAGATGTATACTTTATGGGGTCTCCGATGCTTTCCGACAAAATGATAATACCCTTCTCTGGCATAAACGTGAGCGATTTGAAATCAGCCAAATCAGTTTGTCAGAAAGTTTGTAATTGAACAAAGTTGACCTCGTAGACCCTTAAAAGTATATATATTCTTTATCAGGTCGATGAGACGAGACTATTCATCTGTTCGTTCGTCTGTCATTATACGTCTCATTTACTCAGTTTTAAAGATATTGGTCGGAAATTTGAATTATATGCACCCATTTTTATGCATAGTTCCCAAACAAACTTACCACCTATTTTTGAGTTTCTATTATGAGAAAATGTGTCTATTTTGAAGCTATTTATTTTATATGTGGTAAAAATAATTCTTGTATAAACCTTTGTTTTCAGTTAGAATTTGGATAAGATCGGAACCACTATGGCGTATAGATCCCATACCGCCTATGGAGTTTTCATTTGAAAAATGTTTTTATTTATGAATGTATTCCCAAGACACTTCTAATGCCATTATATACTACCGAATTGATAAAGATTGGACCACTATAAAATATAGTCACCATACATTTTTTTTTCAAGAAAATTAGTGGTTTATCTGCAGTTTTAGCTTAAAATTTGATACATACGCTTTTTGTGCCTAAACTCCAACCTTTGAATAAAATTTGTTGAGACCCCAATTGTATTGTTTCCAATACTGTTAATACTCAAAATCGTTCCTAATCATCAATTTGAAAAGAACATTTTTTATATTATTCGGCGGTACTTCTTGATATGTAACAAGCGTTTTTAGGTCTAGTGCAATAGGCTCCTAATCAAGCGGAAGCATTCGCTTCATGAATTTGACTTTATTTTTTTAAGTCTTACCTTAAGAAAAAAGCCTTTCAAGTCGTTTTTAAAAATAAGGTCTGTACGTATACTTCCTGGAATCTTGAAAATAATCGAGAAGAATGACTCTAGCTCCAAATCTGGAAAACATAAAAAATATCGCTTTTCAGATATATTAGCCACGAAAAAAAAAACTTTATACATGGCTATATAATTTGGTATCTCAGGTCCACTAACAATAAGCGCTGATTCCCAGATATTCCCCTTAACGCTTTTGTAATAATTTCACTGACACATTCAAAACAAAAATAAATTATTTCAAAATTAACACTTTCATGCATAATACATATTACAAAATAATCTATATTTAGAATACAATAATTGTTAAACAAATAATTGACTTTATTAATCTCATTAGTAACACTTTATCGAAAAAAAAAAAAAAAAAACTTTGTACAAAACAAATTCCAAAGCATGAACTAATAATAACACAAAACTCTGACGCATCAAATGCAAATATAGATTGCAATAAAGTCTCAATAAGAAGTGTGCCTATTGAATGTTGTATCGTAGCCTCATACTTCTGTATGAGTTATATATCCGCTGATTTGTTTATATTGCTCACAACATTTACTCAGATTATTATGATCGATGACTGCATATATTTATGTGCTAAGAAACTCATAAAAATTAATAAGTTTAAGTCATAAAGTCAATCAGGCTTTGTTGAAATAAAAAAAACGAATCATCTTGACAAAAATAGAAGCCAACATATTGCAATTTGTGAATTACAAAATGTTCACTATTTTATTATTTATTGAAACAATATTCCAAACTCACTAAGAACACTGTATTGCAGTCTGGAAGAGATTGCCTCGATTGAATTTGAAAAAAAAGTACCTAATGCCAAAATAACACTGAAACACCTAGGCTCACCCTGGATAGCATCACTGGATTGATGCCTAGTCAACTTTTAACTTTTGCCAAACACGCAAAAACCATAGCTCGCAAATAACTGTTGACCGTTTCTCGTTGCCTGCAAATAAGTGTCTTTCACTAACACTTTGAGAAAAGACTCAGAGAGCAACCGATTGAAAAGGTTGTTCGTCGAGTTCGTTCGCGCTCGGCGAACAACCGTTTGCGAGCTATGAAAAAACACTACAGGAATACTGAACGACCACCGAATAGGTATCACTTAGGACCATTTATGCCTATGTTATATTAATTTTTAAGCAATTGAACTTCGCATAGAGGAACAATAATGACTATGTCCAGTAATAAGGCTAAAGCTCTCTATAAATTTGTTATCTAAATATCACACTACTTTCCAATGAATTATTTTGCATTTGTTCATAATAAAATTTCATTGTTTTATATACGATTTATATACACACACACACACTTAAAATACATTATAGGTATATGTCTACACCACATTTTAAATTAATCTTCAATGCATATAAATTTTTATGAACATATGTTTTTGTACCATTCAAGTGAAATGCAATTTCTCTGGAAAATAATATTTCAGACGTTGGTGCCAATTGGCGCTAAGATATTTTATTACAAAAAAAAAAAAAAAAAAAAAATTATAAAGAAAATTTGTGAACTGCGTTTGCATATAAATTTGTATATACTTACATACAAAGATACGTGAGTATGTATCTAGATACTATATGTATCTGATGTGTGAATAATGACAACAATAATAACAACGAATAAAGCATGAAATATGTACAATTTGTGAATTGAATGCGACAGACAGACAAACAAACGGAGATATCTCGGGCAGACTCCAATTGGCGTCATACGATATTCAAACAAAAAAAACAAAACCGAACAGAATAGTCCAGAATGTCCAAAGTATTACACAAGACAGACGGATGGACATAACAGTGAAAGCGACACCGCTACGCAGATACATTATAAATCGCAGATACATTCGAGAATAAACGCAATTTACAGTGACAAATACGCAAATGCGAAGATGTGTAGCAAAATAAAGACAAAATCTAAAACTAAGGTCAAATAGTTGTTATTATGTATATATATTCTATCTAGATATGAATTAGTGGGTGTTGTATTTGTGTAGTCTGAAAGATAGATGAATGCAAAACAATTTGTAACGCAGCTGACCAAAACGCCTACGCTATGCGAGAGATGTCGTCATTGGCGATGTTACCGACTGCATTATAAATAGATAAAAAAAATAAAAAGAAGCTATCGGTAGGAGTCATGCAACACACCAGCTGTGGCACGTAATCAGCATACGTACTGCCTTAAGCAAGTAGCGTGGGCTTTTTCGCAAGTAGCGTCTGGTATTTCTTATCGTCATACTATGTCGCAAATGAGTAAGTTCCCTTATGGGATATTTTTTTCGTTACAAAGTTCACATTTTATTTGATTTATTTTTTTTTTCGGGTATTCCCTAACGCATAATATTAACCTTCAATCGCAGTCTCAGTCTCAGTCTAAAAATCTGACCTGCCTTGCCTTGCCTTCAAGTGCGTTTAGCAAAGCACGCTCGCCGACCATTACAATGCGTGACCGAACGAACTGCCGCGTGAGTTGACCGCAATGAGAATTTCCAATGAAATCTATAAAACATGTTTTTCAAGCAAAAAAATACAATAATAATTTTAAATGCCATTTTTATCAGCATTTTTATTTTCCGTTTAATTTCATTTCAAATTAAAAATAAAATAAAAAAAAATTATGATTTTACGTCAAACAAGTGTGTCGTTCTAAAATTACATTGCTTAAATTAGCTGGAAATTTTCAAGCGATAAATTAATAATAGATTTCTGCAAAAGAACCTAAATAGTCGAGCAGAAGTTTTGATAAAAAAAAATAATAATTCTTCACTTGAAATACATTTAATATGGTTAATTGAAACTGAGAATACAAAAAGTGATTTGAATTTTTATAATTTTGAGTGCAAAATTCAAAAATATAGAAATACAATAAAATAAATGCTTTGGCAGAACTAAAGCCTCATTACTTTTTACAATTATTGCTGTGACAATCTGGAGAATTTCAATTTTAGTGACTGTTTTATATCAAAAATAGCGTGTAGCCGCGGCTTTGCTCGGGGTTTTTTTTTTTTTTTTGCTTCTATTTGGTGGCTTAATACAATATAAATTGTGCAAAACATTTGGGTTCAAATTTCAATCTAAACACGACTAACCATCATTGAAATGCGCCCAGTTTCAAGTCTCTACGTCTATTCAATCCAAAGATGTGACTTTTTTTTCAAGGCTTCAATTAGGCCCCGGGTCAAAATTTTTTATAATCCCGTCTAAGTGCTCACCTTTAATAAAAAATAAAAAAATTGGTCAAAAAATCAATGTTGGGTCCACATATGGGTCCCAGGTCAAAATTTCGAAAATCCCTTGAACACCTTGAACGTCAAAAATGTTTTTTAACCATCTTTCAAATGAGCCCTGAGTCTACGTCTATTCATTCCAAATATGGCTTTTCCGGTTTTAAGGCCTCTATTAGGCCCCGGGTCAAAATTTTTAAAATCCCGTCTTGTTGCTCACCTGAATTCAAAAAAAAAAAAAAACAAAATAAATCTATTTTTTAACTTCTTTTTGTTCTAAAGATTTGGCTTTTCGAGTTTCAAGGCCCCCCTTTGGCCCCGGGTCAAAATTTTTCAAAATCCCGTCTTGTTGCTCACCTGAATTCCAAAAAAAACACAAAAATAAATCAATTTTTTAACGTATTTTTGTTCAAAATATTTGGCTTTTCCAGTTTCAAGGACCCCCCCATTAGGCCCCGGGTCAAAATTTTCCTATATATAATGCTTCCTCTTCAATCAATCTATTAAAAAATGATTGGGATATAGGGACAGAAAAAGCGACTTTGTTTAATACTATGTAGTTATGTAGTGATACGATATTGTACGATAATAAATTTTTTTTCTGGTGTTCTTTTTTTATAAATGACCTATTTCCCATATTTGAGTTTTTGTTTGAAAATAGTTCTTATTTATAAATATATTCACTCCAATCGGGGTAAAATCATTTCTACCATCATTCTATGAATACACAACCGAGGATCGGACTAAATTTCCAACATTTTTTCTTATTGGATCTCACTTATTTTACACTTGTGCCATGGGTCCTGGTATTCATATACCGCGTCCATATAAAATGCTTAGTACTTGTAGCTCACACATTTGTACATAACTTTAGAGTTTTTTTTTGGTTAAAAGTGTTTTGTTTACTTAACATAGAAACGACAAATTTGGTAGGGATTACAGCTTTAATGAATAAAATTGATTTTCAAGCAAACCTGAACCAATTTTTGGAAAATTTAGGGAACTGCCAGTTATATTCATTTCAATTTGAATGGAAACACTTCTAATGCTAACCCAAGTATTTTAAAAGAAAGGAATTTGCTTTAAATATTGTGAAAATATTTTTTATACAATATTAGTCCAAGTATATACATAGTATAGATTTGATAGGGATCGGATTATATAAATATATATAGCATTTAGCCACCATACAAAGTATTTGAAATAATTAATTTATATGTTTGTCTCCGTTCTTGTTCTAACATTTCACTAAAATAAAATAAAATTCCTCTGAAAAATTTAAAAATATATTTTTAATATTTACACAGCAAATTGCATTTAATTAATTATTTTCACTTTGATGTGTTAAAATCGAAAAAGACCAAAATTCAATATGTGAATTACAATAAATTAAATAAATATTCATAGTAAATATTATCGAATGGTGGTGCTGGTTTTTCATTATTAAGTGCTTTCACATAATATTGGTGGTCAACATACATATTTAGGTAGTACTAAATATTATTTGATTGTTTACTCTAACTAAACAGAAATTTTCCATAATGAAAACTCAAATATTAACTTTAGGTATTCTGCTGGCATGCAGACATGCAATTCAAAAAGGTTCAAAACGGTTAGCATTTAGTTGCGTTCATTGCTGTTCATTTTAGTTTAATATTTTTTGATAGTTTTGGATTAGTTTGACTTGAATGTTTGTTTTATTTTGTTGTACTTCGTTCGTTAGTTAGTTATGTGTGAATAATGTGGCAGCATTAATTTTCACACTCATTACAACTCCATTAAACTCGACAGTAAAGACTGTCGAAACCAAAACAAAAAAAAAACTAAGTTAGTGAGTGGTAAACTAAATACCAAACGTGCAGCCAACCGAAAAAATAACTAAATAAAAAAAAAAAAAAAAAAAAAACGCCCTCTTTTCACTGTTTTAAACCGCATTGACCATTTGGTTTGGAGAGTTAAAACCGAAAAAGTGTCAACAATTTGTATTTAAATGATGGCTATTACAACAAAAACAACAATAAAAAACAATCGAAATGGAAATAACAATTTTACATGAAATATGCAGTGGCATAGTTCTTCTATTTGAAAAAGTACACTAAAAAAAAAAAAACAGCAAAAAGAATTAAATTTTAACGACAGTTACAAAACTGAGTACCATTGTATATTATGGTGCCATTCTCATATTTGGGACCATAGCATAAAAATAGATTAGGGACTTACAGCGCACAGTGGTCGATCGAGCTCCGCTGGAGCAGTTTAACAAATTACTCCTAAAATAAAAAAATATCTTCGATCGGATTTGTTTACAATCCGAAAAAAAATAATAAAAGAGCTCGATAACTGGTCGCATTAAGACTGTGATCTTGCCTGTATGCAGCTGATCAACCCCTTGCTCCACAACTTTTTGAAATATGAGCCATAAAAGAAACCTAGCGAAGAAACTATTCCTTCCACTTTTACAAATACCCGAGTCAGCTTTAATGATAGAAACCGACGACAAGTTTCGAGAGTGTTTAAAGTGGAGATCTGTCTCTTCAAGTGCACTAGACCCCTACGAACATACGCGTACTGGCTTCCCAGAGAACATATCATCTAGTACCAATTTCGAAGGAAGGAATGCTTGGTATGAAACATCTACTTTCCTCCTTGGTGGAGAGTGAGTCTTATCAGTCAGGCATGGTTCACATTCGAGCACTTTGTCTCTATCAGCGATTTTTGGTTAAAGCCTGTACCCATTCGAGCCAATGTAATCTGGCTGCTCGTGATACCAGACTCTGTCCAAGGAATGTGTAATTAATCGATTAATCAATTAACAATCGATTATTTTGTATAATCAATTGATCAATTAATTGAAGACTTAATATTTGATTAATTAGCAATCAATAATCAAATAGTTGATAGAGGATAGAGAACAGTCTCGGCATTGATTACTGAGCGGCATAAGCATTTTCAAGGTGAAAAGCCAAAAAAAAAAAAAAAAAAGGTCTTCACTTGTTAGCTTTTTTTAAGTTATTTCAAGATCGGGAAATATAAAAATATTTTTTGATAACATAGTTAATCAGAAACAATCAATTTACAATCATCAACAATCAATTATTTGCAACAATCACACAGCCCTACTCTGTCTTTGGTTATAAATAGTACTATAATCTACTACTTAATTGGATACCTGCCATTATCGCCACTTGGTGAGGGGGAACCTAGCCGATAACTATCGGTTCGAGAGGGAAGTGATATCTTGAATACACAGAAAGAGGCAAGGATGAAAACCTTTAGCCACAAGGTGCACGATAAGACACTACAGCGACAGTAGGTAAAAGCTAAGCCACGACCTGGTGGTAGGTCGAAGTTGTCTAATGCAAATATTCTCAGGTATCGCTTACAATGGCGGATTTGACGAAGCTTGCCTTTGAAGAGGCAGGAGAGTAAAATGACAGGATCAGGTTTGATCCAGGCATGTTGCTCGTTGACAGTGCAGTTGAGTAAAATACGGACTGGTGACAAAATCTCAAGCGTAAGAGAAAAACAAAATTATTTCGTTCAGTGTACACACGCGCGAACTTTGCACTTTATCAGCTTAAAAATTAACAACATTATGCTCGAAATGGGTTCTGTTGATTTGTTCGTTCGTTCGTTCTTTTTGAGGCCATTCTGTCTACAACATTATTAAGTAGACACAGCAGGACACATGCCAAGTAGAAGTAGGCTTGCTCACGCTTTGCATTTCCTTACGTTACAGTAAACGCAGGGAGGTCATGTCATTTGGTCAGAATACAACAGCCTTACGACTGAGTGTCTGTCTGTCCGTCTGTCTGTCTGTGCTATTTGTCATTAAAAATTCGTAGCACAGACATAGCACATTTCGATTTTATTTGTTTTTGTTTTTTCGGTGAGTTTTTTTTAGCATTTTTTCCAATGCTTCCAAAATGCAGTCACGTAAATTTCGAATTTTCAACACGCCAGAATTTCACTCATTTTGACAATTTGGATAAATTAGTATGCGCTGCAATTTGCCATGAAAATATTTTTGTAGAGAAGTATATCGATTCCGGTTGTCATCAAAAAACTTCGTTACAGCATTTACAATATTGTCACGATATATAAAATAATATTATATCATATACAGACAGCATGTCTATCTATAGCCTGCCTGCCTATCTAGAATGACACTCAATTCACATATTATGCGGGACAGCCACATACGTTCATGAATTATCAAAAATGCGTGCCTCATATTTGCTCATCCAAAAATATTCCACTTAAATGCAAGAAAAATAAACAAAAAAAAATATCATTTTTGGCATAATAATAATTTGTTTTACTTTCAGACATCAAAGTAAAGGACTCATCATGTGCACCCTCATATATGCCAGAGCATTTTGTGGTTTCCATTTGCTCTGACCATTTCAAAATTATCAGTGTTAATTTAAGTGTTAATTGTTGATGTTTGATTGTTTATTTATTTGCTTTCTGTTATCTGTCTGTCCGTCCATTCCATTTGTCATTCATGCATCATTTTTGTTTATTATTGGGTCTACCAATAATTTTGATAGTATTTAAATGCTGGCTACATGATTTATTTCATTGTGTTTGTGATATATGTTGCATAATAATGAATAGTTTTGTACAATTGAAACTATTTTATTTAACAATTGACAATTTATAATTAAATGTTTTACTGAAATATGAAATATTTCCAGTAAATTTAAATAAAATGAAATACAAAATTCACTTAATTTTGCTAAATGTGATTATAATTTAAATGAAATCGTTTTAAACAATTAAAATTTAAAACTGGATAAAACACTATGAATGATTTCGAGTTACACTGTATCCAACCCTAGACTTTTTTAACCTAACCTCAACTGACCGTGCTGCTTCTATCTTTTATACTATATGAATTTGGTTGACAGATTGTAAAACGTGCAGAAAGACATAAACAAATTTTGGAATACTACAAATACAAATCTTTTACAGTGGGGTTATTTAGACCATCTAATCTTTTGGTTTTTTTTTTGGCTATAAACGAAACACTGAGAAGATATTTTGGGATCCATGTCAATACCACGTACGGACAATGATGATCTTTCTAAGATAAGTAATAAACAAGAAAGAACGCTGAAGTCGAGTATGCTGGACTACAAGATACCCTGTACCCAATCTATATGTACCTTAAGTTAGGTTCTATTTGACTACCATACATCATTGAATTGGATTTTCATAGAAAAAACTTAAAAAAATCGGGTATATCTTTGATTGGGTTTATACCTAAAATTTTGTTGGGCCTACCCATATTGGTCTATTTCATTGGGACTATCATAGACATAATTTATACTAAATTCAAATTTTCTAGAATAAAAAGCAATGACGTTTTTATGTAAAAACCCAATATTTTGGGGTAAATTTGTATGGGGGCTATACCTAAAATTTTGTTGGTCCCAACCATATTGGGATATTTTATTGGGACTATCATAGACATAATTTTTACTTAATTTGAACTTCCTAGAATAAAAAACAATGACGTTTTTATGCAAAAACCCAAAAATTTTGGGGTAAATTTGTATGGGGGGTACCCCTTAAAATGGGTCTAGAGAAAAACCGTTTGTAAGTGCACACTTGACGGCCTAGGAGAGTATAAGTTTCAATTTTGAAAGCTCTACCTCTTATAGTCTCCGAAATAATCGTTTTCATACGGCAGACAGCATGACAGACGGACAGACGGACGGACGGACGGACGGACGGACAGACAAAGCTAGTTCGACTTCCCTTCCAATGCTGATCAAGAATATATATACTTTATAGGGTCTATCTTGCCTCCTTCTGTCTGTTACATACATTCGCACAAACTTAATATACCCTTTCCCTTTGGGTACAGGGTATAAAAAAAGGTGTGCAAAAAGTCAAAAACTTGGAGTAAAATAATTATCCGATCTAAGCTAGACTGGAATAATTTCTTTAGATTGTCATAAGTGTAATCCATACTAGATTTGAAATTTCTTGGATAAACTACAGTTGTTGTTTCGTAAGGAAATCTGGTCTCAAAAACGTAATATTTCAACATTAAACTGAACCCTGACTTGATCCATGCTATAAAAGCTATTATGGTTAATTGAAGGCTAATCTCTTCACTTCATTCCGCCTCTGTTTGCTTACTGTGTAGCTTCTTTAAAAGCTAGAGTGAGATAACAATATTTACTGTGCTCTTTTTACCACAGTTTGCTTTCGCACTGAATAAAATTCACTAAAATAGAAAGAGATAGATGCGGAATACTACACCGTAAGTTATTATGCATTATGGTAATATGCACCGTAAGAGCGTGGTGGATATTTATGTTTTGAGATCAAAATCTTGTTCAGCACTTAAAATTTTTTAGCAACACCAGTTCCCATCCTTATGTCATGAGAAAAGCTTAAATTTTCAGGGCAGTGTTATCTTTTAGCGCAACTGGGCTGACTGCATTCGTACATGATGGTGAGGAGCCTGATGAGAATCGAAGAGTCTGTCTTTTTAAATTCACAAGGGTCGTTTCTATTCTATTCTTCTCGATGCCCTCATGGCAGCCGATTTTTACTCCTTACTTGCTCGTCCTACATGGACCTATTCAGTTAGCGGCTATTGGCTGTTTCTTTGTAGTTAGCCCCATATTCGGCGTGACTACTTCAAGTTCGTTTCTAGTTTAAATTTTGTATCATTTTTATCCTCAAAAGATATATTTTAAGGGTGCGCTTAGAGCTACGAAGTCTTCCAGTTCTATGAACTTTTCCGATGACGTATTTCTATCCTCTACATAAACTGACTTGGGGGTTCCTGTAACAGATTTTCCGGCTGCTTCTCGTCTTAGTTTCGCTAATACAGATGATCTCAGGGTGTCCTATGTATCTACTATTCTATCTAGAGAACATTTTTCTGGAGCTCAGTGATCAGTGTTGTTGAACCGAGCTAACACATCAGTCTCATCAGTAGCTTAAAAGTAAATAATACATAAAAACAAGATAAGATTGATTGTAAACAATGCATACTTGTATGACTATTCAAAAATCTATCATAATAAAAAATAATTTTTAATTAAGCGAAAGTAAAAATATATTCAATGAGAGTAAAACTGATAAACAAAACGACAAATTACAAATCAAATAAATTACAAAATATAAAAAAAAAAATAAAATAATAAAATAAAAATATTTAGCTGCGGCTAAATGACTTTGATTTATTTTTTGTTTACGTGTTTTTAAACGTTTTTATAATTCATATACATTAAGTTAAACCAGATTTAATAAACACTTTTAAAATAAAACCCCAAAAGAAAATAAATCAAAATGCAGTATGACGACAATTTTGTCTCAAAAAAAACGAAAGACGTAAGAACGTATACATTTGTGTTTACGTTTTTATTAACGTAAATAATTCCAAGTAACTGCATGCAATTTATCTAGATAAAAATCTGTATCTTTATATCTTTAATGTCATTGGCCGTTTTGTTACTGTTGCTTATTTTTGTTATGAATTTTATAAAATTCATAAAAAACAAAAAAAAAAAATGTTGCAATTGACTCTCAACTCATTTATTATTCTTTACTTTAAGATTGTGATTCATTTATTTTTGTTTCACTAAAAATTTCAAGGTGTTTTTTCATTATTATTAATTTGGTCTTCGTTTGTTATCGCAATTGTTTTTGTTTGCAATTTGCGTTTTTGTACACTTTGCAGTAAAAAAATGTGTTTGGTATATTCATTTTATTAATAGCTTTGTAGCATTTAAAATAAGAATGAAATTTTTGCGTATATTTTGATATTTTTATATTCCTGAGACCGAATTATGGATAAAAATTGTATTTAATGCACTAAACGATTCACCAATAAAGACGTAAATCAATATTTCAGCCAGAATTACAGCTAAGTTCTACGTTGCAGCACTAGAAAATATTTTTGCGTTTCATTTTAGCCTTTTTTTACATAATAATGCCTTAAAAAATCTTTAGCTCAAACTTTTTTTAATTCATTATTTCAAAAATATTGTATTTTTTTTGGAAAAAATTTTGTCCTGAGACCGAATTATGGATAAAAATTATATTTAATGCGCTTAACGAGTCATCAATAAAGGCGTATATCAATATTTCAGCCTTAAAACCGCCAGAATTTTACGTTTCAGCACTGGCACATAATTTTGCGTATCATTTTTTCTTATTTTTTCATATGCATGCTTTAGAAAATCTTTAATTAAATCTTTTTGTTAATATATTATTTTAAAAATATTGTATTTTGTTGTAATAAATTTCGTCCTGAGCACGAATTATGGCTAAAAAATGTAAAAAACGAAATTAAATACCCAATTCCGAAATTTCTCTCAACAAATCTGCATCTGTAGCGCATTAAACTTCTTAAACACATTAACAATTACTTTTATTTATTTACATTTCTCTTCACGATTTTAGTTATGCGATAATTGTTTGTGATTTTTTTTGTTTTTTTTTGTTTTTAAATAAACTGCATTGCGCAAAAAAATAATAATAAATAGATTTTTCTCTTTTTAAACAACGTCAAAAAGCATTTTTTTAAATGTCGAAATAAGCCAATTTGTGTGAATCTACTTATTTCATTGCTTATTGAGTTATTTTTGTCTTGTCTATTTTTTACCTTTGGAATTTCCATATTTTACTAAGCATTCAAGACGAAAGGCAACGCTCAGCAATGGAACTATATTTATAGCCACAATATGAATTGGTTTTTTTTTTTTAAATAGTTTGGTTTCTAAAAATATATTTTAAATAATCCGGATATTGCACTTAAATGAGACGAGAATAGCACTGATTACAATAGTTATATAATTTAAAAGAATGTTTTTATGTACGATTTTTAAGGTATTCAAAATTTTTTGTTTTTATTTTTATAGACTGGATTTAAAAACGCGATGTAAATGTACCCTCATGTTCTCGTACCCTTAAATTTCTTATATTACAAATTGGTAACGGTTTTAGCTTTTCGCTTATTAAGAACAAATGGTTCTTGTAATAAGAACGAGTATTCTTGATTTGAGAATGAATTTTAAGAACAAAAATTCTTGATTTGAGAACGAATTTAAAATTTGAATTTGAAATGGCTCTTGTAATAAGAACGAATATTCTTGATTTGAGAACGAATTTTAAGAACGAGTATTCTTGATTTGAGAACAAATTTGAAATTTGAAATGGTTCTTGTATTTAGAACGAGTATTCTTGATTTGAAAACGAATTTTAAGAACGAAAAATTTAATTAATTTGAGAATGAATTTGAAATTTGAATTTGAAATGGTTCTTGTAATAAAAACGAATATTCTTAATTTGAGATCGAATTTTAAGAACGAAAAATTTTGATTTGAGAACGAATTTGAATTTGAAATGGTTCTTGTAATAAGTACGAAAATTTTTGATTTGAGAACAAATTTTAAGAACGAAAATTCTTAATTTGAGAACGAATTTGGAATTTGACTTTGAAATGGTTCTTGTAATAAGAATGAAAATTCTTAATTTGAGAACGACTTTTTAGAAAGAAAATTCTTGATTTGAGAATGAATTTGAAATTTGAATTTGAAATGGTTTTTGTAATAAAAACGAATATTCTTGATTTGAGAACGAATTTTAAGAACGAAAATTCTTGATTTGAGAACGAATTTGAAATTTGAATTTGAAATGGTTCTTGTAATGAGAACGAAAATTCTTGATTTGAGAATGAATGTTAAGAACGAAAATTCTTGATTTGAGAACGAAAATAAAATTTGAATTTGAAAAGGTTCTTGTAATAAGATCGAAAATTCTTAATTTGAGAACGACATTTAAGAACGAATATTCTTGATTTGAGAACGAATTTAAATTGAAGTTTTTTTTTCTTGTTCCTGTCAACTCTAGGCCATGACGTATGTTGTAACCATTTAAAGAAACAAAAGCTAAAAGCGGATTTTCTTCATTTGCCAATCGGTTTAGGACCACTTTTTAAATAAAACAAAAAATTTCCATGTTGACATCATTGAGCTATTTTGTAAACTGTTTGTGTAAAACATATTTTTAGTATCAAGGTTAGGAAGTGCTTACTACAAAATTATTCCAATTTATTTAAATAATAAGTTTTTGCGCAATTTATTTTCTAAATTGTAAAAAACAAAATCTAAAAAGATTTCATGCTAAAACGCAAAAAGCTACAAAAAATATTTAAAAAAAACTAAAAATAAAAATTGAATTTATTAAAAATAGATAAATTAGCCTTTGGCAATTGTTGCATAAACAACAATTTAATTTGTTTTTTGTTTTTATAATTTAAGTACGATTTTTTTTTTTTTTAATACATTTAGTTTTGTTTTTTAGTTGTAAAAAAATTTTGTCATTTATAAATTAAATTGTTTTTTTGTTTTGTTTTGGTTTGTTGTTACCTTGGATGAGCATAAAGAAAAAAAAATATAAATAAAAACAAACAAAAAAACATGATTCAACAAACTCAAGTTGTGCGCAAATAAATCAAAATGTTCTCAACAACATAAACCAAAAAAATAAAAAAAATTGCTAATTATGCAAATTTTGCAAAAAAAAAATGTAAAATATGAGCAAAAGTATCTGCTATGAAATGTATCTCGTATCTTAAATCTTGCGCTGTCGATTCATGTTTTCCATTGCACACAAAATGTATTCATTTTTCATTTGAATTTATTATATTCATGCGGAAGTTTAGATACTTTTACTAAGACAGAAATTGCGTAGTTTTGCTTTCACAAAAATGATAAATGAATTTTTCAGTTTGTTTTAAGGTTGTCGCACTTTTTTCTGTCAATTTCAATGACATTGAATTCAATTTAAATTGAGTTGAGTGCAAAGCAAATAAATGCATGTTAGTCTAAAATGTTACAAATAAATAGTTAAGTAATTAATCAATTCCCAATTATGAAGTTTTGAGATATGACATCATTAACTGAACAAGCTAGTATTTTGATATTTATCAGGGGTGTCACAAAAATCTCGATTAAGTCTATCGCTGATTTCGCTTAAAAGTAAAATCATGGTGTCACTGAACTTTAAAAGATACTTCTTAAAATGAGGCTAATAAAAAAACGTGAGCATTTGGCTGCTCAAGAGTGTCTAAGTCTTCAAATATGGTGACCCTATCTCTTACAATCTCCGAGGTAATCGTTTTCATACGGTAGACAGACGGACGGGCGGACAGACAAGGCAATATTGTTTCTCCGGAGGCAAAGCAGAATTTTCATGGATCCAAGCACATGCTCTGTACTTGGTGGATCTAGCGTGGTGTGATCTATTCTTAGCCATTGACACCGAATAAAACGATTACGAATAAAACGATTATGACATTTCAGTAAATTTTTAATTTCCAAAAAAAAAATTTCACAAGATTTTTTAATCAAATAAAAAATTATAAAAAAAAAAATAATAATAATAAATTAAATACAAATAAGCAAAAATGCCGCCTGAACAAGATAGTGAAAAAGATTCGAAAGGAACAAAAATTAAATTTTGGTTACTCTTTATACTGGCAGAGCTATGCGGTGTGGCTATGATTGTGCTTGTTGCCATCTGGATTGATCAATATTTTGATGGCTATGCCTGGACCTGTAATCCAGCGGCGGAATTTAATTGGCATCCATTGTTCATGACAATTGGTTTCATCTTCTTATATGGCAATTCCATATTAATTTATCGCGTTCTACGCTCTTGTCAAAAGCAGGCACTGAAGTTTACGCATGCTGCCATATTTCTGATCATATTCGTACTTACCATAATTGCACTAATAACTGTTTTCGATTCGCATAATCTGAAAAAACCGCCAATACCGAATATGTATTCGTTACACTCTTGGCTTGGCATGGCAGCAGTTATAATATTCGGTTTACAATTTCTAATTGGATTTTTGGTCTACTTGTTACCGATTATGCCGTTGTCTTACAAAATTGCCATAATGCCGTGGCATATTTATTTTGGATTATTTGGCTTTGTTTTGGGTATTGCAAGTGGTTTAACGGGTTTGAATCAAAAGGCCATATTTAGCATTCCTGGATATTCAAAGTTACCAACCGCAGGAATTATGGCAAATTGCATTGGTGCTCTCTTTGTCGTCTTTGGTGGCATAGTTGTCTATTTGGCTATAGATAATACATTTAGATATAAAGCACATGTGAAAATTAGTGAACAAAGTAAAGCTCAAATAAATTGAAATGATATTTACAAAAAAAAAAATTTTTACAAATTATTGTTTTTTTATTTTAAGTTTTTTTTTTTGGAAGAAATAACTTTTCCTTTGGGCAAAAACAAAAATACTAGAAATGAAGTAAATAAGGCTTTTAATATTAAGAACAAACTGAACGTAGATCAAGAACGATTTGTACTTATATTATGAACGATTTATACCTATTTTAAGAAGGAATTGTTCTTATATTAAAGTAAAAAAGTATGTTTGGTATATTAATTTTATTATATCGATAATATTTGCAGTATTTAAAATAAGTAATGAAATTGTTTGACCATAGTAAAGCGTATATTTTAATATTTTCATTTTCCTGAGACCGAATTATGGATAAAAATTATATTTAATGCACTAAACGAGTCACCAATTAAGGCGTATATCAATATTTCAGCCTTAATTAACCGCCAGAGTTCTTCGTTTCAGCACTAGCACATAATTTTGCGTATTATTTTATACTTATTTTACATATTCACGCCTTTGAAAATCTTTAGCTAAATCTTTTTATTCATTTATTTAATGGAAAATATTGCATTTTTTTGGAATAAATTTTATCCTGACCAAGAAATATGGATAAAAAAGTATAATAAGAACGATTTGTACTTATATTAAGAACGACTTGTACTCATATATATAAAAAGCAAGTTGTTCTTATATTAAGAACGACTTGTACTTGTAACAAGAACGAATTCCACTCATATTAAGAACAAACTAAACTTATATCAAGAACGAGTTTTATCAAGAATAAAGCGTACTTATATCTTAAATGAATTGCAATTATATCAAGAACGAATTGCACCGTTATCAAGAACGATTTGTGCTTGTATAAAGAATCGAATTTTACTTACAACGAAAATTTTTTGCTACTTATATCAAGAATGAATTTTACTTGTATCATGAATTAATTTTAACTTTATCAGGAAAGAAATGTACTTGTATGACGTAAGTACGTTATTTTGCAAGAGTTTATTGTTCTTGACACAAGAGTGGATTGGAACATTTTCATTGTATCATGAACTAATTTTATCTTTATCAAGAACCAATTGTACTTGAATGACAAAAGTACGTCTTTTTGAAAGAGTTTATTATTCTTGATACAAGACTCGTTTAGAACATTTTTGCTTAATTCACTATGTGCTTAAATCAAGAACAGTTCGTTTTATTTTGGGAACGAAATTTTTCACTCTTTTTAATAAATATTTACTGCAACATTGTCAAACATTTTTGCAAAAATTTAAACTAAAATATTTCTAGTAGCTCAAAATATCAGCAGCACCTGGCGTCATGAGGCAATTATCGTCAAAGAAAATTATCGATTGTTGGTAATTATCGTCAATAAAATCAAACTTGCAACTTGCTATTTTATACGCGTCGGTGTAACTACAAAGCATAAAGTTTACACACACCCAGCGCTGCTCTTACCTTATAACACTGAGTCACCAAAGTACATGCACCATTGTCGTAGTCGTTGCAGTCATTTGTTGTAAAAATTTTTTTTTTTTTTTTTTTGCAAATGATTTGTGCGGTGCATTATGTCTGCGCCAACGAAATATAAAGTCTTACTTTGGCTGTGAGTGCAGTTTACGTGGGAACCTTTACAAAAATAAAATACTTTCATGCATTAAAACTTTTTTTCGTTTTTTTTTTTTTTTTTGAACAACATAATAATGTGCATAAAAACTGCCAACTCGTTACAGTTTCAAATTCAAAGATGTAAGTAGTAGCAGCAGCTACAGGAACAGAAGCAAAGTTGGAAGTTACAATACCTCACATGACGGTGACTTCGGTTCGGTTTCATTGGCTTTGGTTTCGCCCATTGTTGACGCCAACGGTACATGTCGACAGCTCTTTTATTGAGTTTGCTAATAGTTGCTGGCGCCAGGCGTGAATTTTCACTGTAGTAATTTGTACCTAAGTATTTTTTTTTTTTTTTAAGTGCCCAGCAAGGTAATGACTCGCCAACAACAACAAAATTATACTAGCGACAATAACAAAAGTAAATGAGAGTAAATGCAATAATTGCAATGTTTAAAAACATTATATGAATAAATTGCAGTCATAGTTACTAGACTACACGTAACAAACTAACTAACTAACTAACATCAGCCACAATAATAATAAAGTTTAGGGTAAAAATATTTCAAAAATGAAAACAGTTTCGGAACATGCAATCAACAAAGCCATCAACAGATTTGCATAAATTTTAACAATTTAAATATTATTATTTTTTTTTTTACTAGTAAAATATAATATACCCATTCATGCCACATTTAGTGACTATTTTATTTTTTTTTTTTTGAATTCCCTTTACAATACTTTGTAATTGTTCGGAAGTATTTAATGAATTGCTTTTTATTTTGATTGCCCGAAATGATGTTTACTTTAGTAAATATTTTAAACGTTTGAAATTTTAATAGCATTCATATAAAATCATCAGAGTACTCATGCAGTGAATGTGTAAAAGACTATCGGCAGGGCTGCAAACCACAAAAAAAAATGGCCAGTGGTTCGGTGCAGCGGTTCGCAATGCCTTTGAACCAAATGGTTCGGTGCACGAACCTGTTTATTGTTGCTGTCGAGCCGCGGATGAGATACGAACGATTTCGATTTTTAGTGATTTTAAAGATTACGAAGACTTCTCTTTATAAACACAAGCAACATCTTAACTCAATTAAATTTAATAATTTTATAATATTTTATATAAAAAGTTTTTTTTAAAGAAATCGCGATGCTGTTCGAACCGAACCACCTTTGCATCTTTTATGATTTAGTTTTTGCTTCAAACCCTTTTTCTAAACGAAGTACTGGTTCGGTTTACTGCCAAAAATGTTGTGGTTCGGTTCAAAACCGGTTTGCTGCCCTGATGCTTTATGTACTTTCAATAATCTAAAAGACGGTTTACAGATATAATATATCTTAATGTGTTGTCCAATGGTAACCGAAGTGTATTCAAAAATCTATTCCATACCACAAAGTTTTTGAGAAGTGTGTACTAGATAAATCTGCGTACTTTTTAAGAAAGAGATTTAAAAACAAGGAAAAACGTTAACTTCGGTGGAACCGAAGCTTAAATACCCGTCACACGAATCTTTGAATAGTTTTTGTGTGATCATCAGTAGCTTATATACATTTATAAATATATATTTGAAAATAATTACTTTTTCATACAAATGTTCGAAAATAATCAATTAGTTTGTATGGGTGCCTTAGCTAAAAATGGGCGTGGCACCTTGGTTTTGATATTGAATGTCATTACAAGTGTTTTTACCCAAATTTGAGTGACTATATTCATAAATAATAGCTATTTTCATATAAAATTCGATATTGGGCGGAAAATTTGTATGGGGGCTATATCTAAAAATGGGCGTGGCAGCTTGGATTTGATATTGGATGACATTAGAAGTATTTCTTTCCAACTTCGAGTGACTACATTCATAAATAATAGCTATTTTCATGCAAAAAATTAGAAAAAACGGTAAGTTTGTATGGGGGCTATACCTTAAAATGGGCGTGGCACTTTGATTTTAACACTTGAACTGCTTAGGACTGAGAAAAGCTTAAGTTCCGAGTTTCAGGTCAATATCTTTAAAACTGAGCGAATGAATCGCATAAATACAGACGGACGGGACAGACGGACGGACAGACAGACAACGGTCTTGGCTAGATCGACTCGTCTCGTCGTGCTGATCAAGAATATATACTTTATAGCGTCTACGACGTCTCCTTTAATGGCGTTACAAACTTTCTGACAAATAGATAATCCCCTCCCCACTATGTGTGGCGGGTATAAAAAAAATATAATTTTCTCGAAAAACGAAAGAAATAAAAACCCTGTCTCATCGTCAAAGCTCTCACGGAATACAGGGATATTTCAGAGGAAAAACAATGATAGATTGGCATGGGAGAATTTGGCGGATGATAATGATTTCAATGAGCGCTAAGGTTCGGCATCATTAAAGATCATTTTCCTCCCGTGGGCATTATTAGGTTGCACAATTTGAATTAATTATAAAAAATTAAGGCTCATTACGCAAAATTCACAAGATTGAAATTTTCGAATAGCGGAACATGAGTGAATCCAAAACAAAAAACATTTCCGAAAATAAAAACTAATATCAATTTCAGTTTCATTTAGTCTTTCGAATTGCCTCAGCAGCGAACTGCTCGGAGGCCTCTGAAATTGTCCAAAGGCAGCTGTACATGCTGCAACCTTGGCTACTGAGATGAAACATCTACGTGAATACGGAAAAGTCGCTTCATATGCGACTTTTGCGATCCGCAGGCTCAACTGCCCCCCAGTCAGCCTTCATGGCTCTCTCCTCCCTAGTGGTGGACAAGCCAAGGTACCTGGGCCTTATTCTAAACAGGCGTCTAAACTGGCGTGCTAAACTTGAGGCCAAAAGGGAGCAGCTAAATCTAAAGTTAGTTAAATTGAACTGGCTACTCGGCAGGAGATCTGAGCTGAGCACTCGCAACAAAATACTACTTTACAAAGCGCTGCTTAAGCCCATATGGACCTATGGTATCCAGTCCAACTGTGGGGGACCGCAGCTGAATCCAACATCGAAATCCTACAGCGTTTACAGAGCAAGCTGCTTTGCAGCATCATAGGTGCGCCAACATACGTGAGAAACTCCGTCATCCACAGAGATCTAAAAGTACCGTCTGTGCGAAATGAAATTCGGAAATTTGGAACCCGCCACAACTCCAGACTGGAGTATCATGATAATCAGTTAGCGGTAAACTTACTCGACAACAGTTAACACACACAAGGAGGTTCACGCCCTGGACCTACCCTTCAGACCTTATTAAGCAGAAGGCTTAAGCTAAAATTCTTTTCATCAAATAATCAACTTTTGCAAATGTGTTATTTTTGGGAAATATGCCAGACAGCTGGCCAACGTGAACTTGCAATTTAACGCATTTGAATTATTTTCAAGAATTATCTTCCAGAATGCACAAACACAACAATCAATCGAATAAATATTCGAATTATTCACACGTTTTCAAAAATTGAAACAATTTTCCAATTAAGTATTTCGAAAATTGCTTCAAAGAAAGTGAAATTGTTTATGAATTGCAATTAAATTTAACGAGACGTAAACTGTTAGAAATAAAAATAAATTTTCAGATAGCAAATTGAATTAAATATTTGTATTGCAGTAGTTATTAAAATTGTCAACTAAAAAGCGTGAAATTTGCAGATACTACATTGAAAATATACGCTAATAACTATAAGTGTTGTGTATATGACAACGTACGAGATTGACAGGCAATTTTCGATAAATATTAGTTACCTCGACAAAATAGAAAAAACGAAAAAAAAATATGAAAAATATTTTTTAGTATATTTATGAATATACTCGAATATCGAGCGAGTAAAATGCTTATAATTGGCACAAATTGTATGTTTGTTAGAGATACATGGCTATAGATAGCAAATACATAGATAGAATAGATACTTACATATATATATATATATGTATGTAGTAAGGTATTCGATACAAAACGTAGCTCAATTGAAATCTCAAATTCATGCTCATTTTCGAATGGCAATGACATACTAAATAGAAAAAAAAAAAAAACAAAAACAACATAACAAGCAATAACAATAGAATCAAATCGAAACGTATCGGCAGTACTTACTTACTACTTATTATATTTTTATATACCATACACAAAAAAGCAACAGATACATTTGCAGATACAAGTATAAAAATTGTATCTCGTAGATACATTTGCACTTTGCCCATAAATGGCAATGCCAATCGACAATTGAACTCACGACAGCTAAATGGGCAATATACAAAATCATGATGATGATGATGATGTTGTTTTTGTTGTTTATATTTTTTTTTTTTTTTGGGCACACAGCGAGATGTAGTGCGGCGTATATTTATTTTTGTATTTTTTTTGTATTTGCTGTTGACTACTCACAATGATAATCGCAACTCATTCGAGTCGCGTTTCATTCATAAAAACGTTTTGAACGTCAACTGACGTTGACTGAGGCGTTGATTACAAATAAAGCCGAGAGCTGGCTGACTGACTGACTGACTGGCGTCTCACTACTGCCAACGTACTACATGCCCAAATTTGTGGCATCCGCTGATAGTATTTATTTTAGTTTTATTTTCGTATAAGTATTATTATATTTATATGTTTTTTCGTGACACATGAGTGAGCTCATATAGCTAGCTAAATGTGTGGTTAGTGTTGATTTAAAATTCGTTGGTAGCTTTAAATTTATATTTGTAGTAGTCATAATATTTAGCATAAATTTATTTTCGAATATTATAGTAAAATGCTGTGCTGGCAACAGATCGTATCTTTTAAAATTTGTAAGCCTAACTCAAATGAAATTGTGAATTACATGAATCTGGGCGCTAGCTAATATAGTACGGAAAAGTAGAATGGCATTGCAATGAATTGATTTACTTTTTAAATACATAAATGCTTATAATTCCTAAACAGTTCATGCATAACAATATACTGATATGCTTGGTTTTGAGAGTAAGGGAGGCATAAGTCTGGTACAATTGCAGCCTTGGACACTGGAGTATACTCAACCTACCCCATTATGAAACCAACGTCATCAATATTTATACAGATGGGTCTTAACTTGATGGAAGGGTTGGAGGAGTAACATTATTATAAAATTATAAATTTATAAGAATTTATTTAAAATTTAAATCACTAATTTCAATATTCTTTTCACCATTTCCAATCTTACGTTTTTCCGTACAGCTTTTGGAAATTAAATTTTAGAGTTTTCCCATACAACGCTTTAGAGCACACAGAGCGGATTCAGAGCACACTTTTGGAGAGATACTCTATTGTGAAAAGAGCAAAGTCATTTGCTGCGTCGTTGAATAATTGTACCCAGTTTTCCCCTCTAGAAAGACCACTGAAGGTACGCTAGCACAAAGGACACTTAGGACTGTTAGAAAGAAGATCGTTAAAAAATTTCTACTACTTATTGGACTATATTAGAGGTGGGAGCTTTTAAAAATAAATCGATACTTTTTTTGTTACTTTAAAAAAATCGATAGTAAAATAGGTTAACCAAAACAATATGACGATATATCGAATAAATGAATTAATTATTGCGTTTGTCGATATTAAAAAAATATCGATACTAGAACAAGTATCGACATTAGAAAAAATATACAACAAAAATATCGATTTTATTAATTTTTATTTTAATTAATAAAATACAATATAATTTATATCAGTGTGGAACGTACTGCTCTTCCGAATAAAATAATTTAAAAATGATGGAGAAGCTTTCAAATAGAGAGTCGTCAAAAATTTCCCTGGCTCCGATAAGACCCGAATACTTTGTGTCTTGAAAATTATAATATTTAATTATTCAAATTTTGCACTCAGTTTTGAGGGTTTTAAATGGCCTAACGCCTATCTCTAGTTCCAACTTTCTTAAAATTACTTCTAAGACGAGATACTTTAAATGTCTGTTCGAATCATTTTAATGTACCCAAAGTTTCGTCCAGTAGTATACAGTCGATTTAATTTTTATATTTTTATTTTCAGATTTCAGTTTCAGATAGTTTGGTAGAGATTCCATATATGATGTGTAAATAGGGAACACTTAGCTCAACTTTTATGAAAAATTCTAAACTTTTTGGTATTTTATTAAAAACTTAAATCAGAAGCACTAAACTTAAATAAAGAATGAAACAAAAAGTTCATATAGTTTGGATACAAGGTTATCTTACAATTGCGCCTATTCAACTGTTGCGTTCTTTCTTGTTTAGTTTCGTTTGTTGCAAGTCTTGGCAACTGTAGTAATAAAGAAATACCAAAGAAACACTTTCATTTCCTATCAATACAAGCACACATTTACAGTGAAAAATAATAACAAAAGCGATAACAAGCGATAAATGGAACATAAAGTGAAATATTTGAAATATTTTTCGCGACAAATAATAAATTTAATAAATACAAACTTTATGTGGAAATGCATAGCAATGTGGACATAGACAGACGGACAGACAGACAGACAGACTGTAAAGTATCTACATACAACAGCAATGCACATAATCATGTGGCAATCCACTCGTTGTGTTATTGTGTGTGGGGAAGTCTTCTAAGGAATGCGTTGTCGACGTCGTCTTCTGTTGATCTATAAAAAAATTAATAAGAAAAAAAAAAAACTTAAAAATTAAACTTGTTGCATACTGCAACTGCCGCAAAGCAGAATTCAGCGGAAAACCCACTTAACTTCTAGTAAGTATGCAACTCATTGAACGACAACAACAACAACAACAACGACGACGGATACAAGACCAAGACGACTAACAACAACAAGAACAACAAAACGAGATGATGATGACGCCCATTGGTATCCAAAGCAGTACGGAGACAGACGCAACTAAAGTTTACTTTTGTTTAGGGGGAGCACAGCACACCAAGTGGCAACTTGTTTGCTTTGGACTTGGATTGCGGTTATGCGGTATGGTGTCTCCAATTCAATTCACACATACACATACACACACACACACATAACTCCCCAACTTCACCGCAATTGCCTTTATTTTACTTTTACATTGCGTTTGCATTTGCGTTGGTATCAATTGGTTTTGCATTGCTACGGAACCGGTCCGACACATTTGTATGCCATTCACATTCCATGCTCTGTGAGTCACTTTTTTGTTTTTCCACAACTACTACTTCGGAGAGACGCCCAATATTTACTTGACTTGGTAGTTTGCTTTATGGTAAAGTGTTGTTCTTGTTTTGTTGTTGTTGTTGTTTGGTATGGTGCAGTTAAGGCGGTATATATTTGTACGTCTGTCCGTCCATCTGTCCTCTGTCTGTATTTCCATCACATGGTCTGCTTGAGACACGCGCATTTTTTGCATCCATTGGTGGTAATAGTTTGTTTTTCTTTATACAGTATGTAGTAATAGCTGTCGTTTGGTTGTTGTTGTTGTTTTTAATAATCATTTACTAAGCACAGTTGTATAAAATATGTTAAAATAATTTGAAAATCTATAAAATTATTTTATTAAAAATTTATATATAGAAACCCTTGGTGCTATTATAGCATTTTAACATTGTAAACTTTGTTCTATAGCTTCGTAGAAGGCGAAAATAAGATAGACATATTTTCTGTATTCTTTTTCATCATACTTTGCTTCCATACTGAATATAGCTCACTATACCTAGCTCACTATACCTAGCTCACCATATCTAGCTCACTATACCTAGCTCACCATACCTAGCTCACCATACCTAGCTCACCATAGCTAGCTCACCATACTAGCTCAGCATATCTAGCTCACTATACCTAGCTCACCATACCTAGCTCACTATACTAGCTCACTATACTTAGCTCACCATACCTAGCTCACCATACCTAGCTTACCATATCTAGCTCACCATACCTAGCTCACCATACCTAGCTCACCATACCTAGCTCACCATAGCTAGCTAACTATACCTAGTAGAACAGTTGTGCATTCGTTTTATTGTATAGATGATCACTAATTTGGAATTTCAAAAATTTTGACCCGAGGCCAAATAGGTGTCATGTTTTATTTGTTTTTGTTATTTTACTTTGGATTAAATTTGCTGTTTAAGTGACCACTAAGACGGTATTTTTTGAAAAAATGTGACTTGGGGCAGATGAGAGTCCCAGAAACCCGAAAAGCCATACCCAATTACATTTAACGTGTAAAAGGAGTTTTCAAAATTTCGATGAAATGAACTGTTTTTAATTATAGACTTAGATTTATTTTACAACATAGATAAGTACTAAATTGCGACTTTGGTTAACATTTGATCTGAGCTTTGAATCCGGAAAAGCCATATCTATGGATTCATAAGATCTACAGGCTTGATGTATGAAGCTTTTGAAAGATAGTTAAAAACAGATATTCCTATTTCTTAACAGAGCTTTGAAGATTTTTTACTCGCTCTCTTTCTCTCTTTTTCTATTTTTCTCTCTCACCATTTATTTCTCGCTATTTCTCTCTGTTCCTCTATTTCTATCTATCTACTTCTCTCTCTCTCTCTCTCTCTCTATTTCTCTCTCCCTATTTCTCTTTCTCACTTTCTCTCTCTCACTCTCGCTCTATATCTGTCAAAATAAGTAAACATTTCCATTCAGTACCAAAGAGTATGAGTGTTTAAATGTGCAACGCGAAATGAGTGCATATAGTACACAGTAAACATTCAGTTGTACTCACTGTGCACTTATTGTACTCTTTTCTTGTTTAAAGTGTTGTTGCTTTTTTTTTGTCAAATCTTAATACATACGAACAGGTCTAAAAACGCTGTGTATCCGCTTTTTTTCGTTTTCACAGACCACTGTTCATCTCAACTTAGAAATACACTCAGTAACATGTACGTACACACCGCTTACTCGCTAAAGACGCACGCACTTTGCTGTCGTTTTGTCGTCTCATAAACCGCCAACCGCCCAACCCAAACTGTAGCAATTATTACAGCAACGGATCCGTACATACATTTGACTGAGTGGCAATACCATATGCTGCACAAAGTATGAATATCCGTTACGTCTCTCTCTCTCTCTCTGATCTCTCATCAAATGTTGTTGTTTTCGAAAAAAAAAAAAAAATGCGCGCCATTCCATTTGCCATTCTCAGCTCAGTTCAGTGCGGTTCAGTTTAGTTCAGTTGTTGTATTTGTCGTTTTATTTGTTCCGTTTTTATGTGCGTTTGTTGTTTTTTTTTCTTTCTTTTTTTTGGTTTTTATTTTTGTATCTGCTCATAACCGGATGTTGTGGGAATTTTTGCATTTTTATATTTTCTTTACATTCGACGACGGCGGCGGCGGCTGTGGTTGTTTGTTTTTATTATTAACTGTCATACATTTGTGAATACCGAGTATGAGTATGAATCGTTCAAAATGTTTATTTTGTAATAAAATAAAATGTCATATATAACGTCTGTTTGTCTGTCTATCTATCCGCATTTTCTGTCTTTATCCATGCGACCGACTGACTGACTTTACAAAGAAAAACGTTGTAACTGAATTTTTGTATCTGTTAAGCTTTGTGTATCTTTGAGTTTATACTCGTATACGAGTACATACATTTATTTATTTATTTATTCATCCGTCTGTAAGTCTTTCTGTCTATCTGTCTTTGGGGCTTTACCAACGCACGCCTTCAAATTGTCACTTCCTCTGCTCTGTCTGTGAGTTCCAGTGGAAAAGTTATTATTGTGAATCGGCGTCACAGGTTATTGTCGTTGGCGCGAATCTTAATGATAGTGAACGCCTTTCATTTTTAATTTTTATTTTATTATTGCCTTTTCTTTATATTTTAATATTTTTTTTTTTGTATGAATTTTATAAAACTTAAAATTTTATTTGGTTTTAGCACTTTTTTTTTGCATTTTATTTGGAAGACTCTTTTTTCCGGTAGCCTATATGTTATGGTAAATTTTTCAAAGGACGGACATACAGACAGACAGACAGACATAGCAAAGTGGGTCAAAAACCTGAAGTGATGGTATGAGATGAATTAGAACGGTTCGACCGATTTGTTTGATTTTTTGTAAAAAAATTGATATAGAATCAGGAATAGTGTTATCCATTGGAAAAGTGGGCGGTGTTACGCCCTCATATAAGTAAAAAAAAAATTCGACACTTAAAATTGATCTACAGAGATAAAATGCGATTTAGATGTCAATAAGATCAGGGATAAATTTGAAAAATGGGCGTTGGCACGCCTAATTATTTGGAAAAGCGTACTTCGGACTATATTAGAGCTACCCGATCAATGTCCGAATTTCGAATAGTTTAAAATATAATTAAAATTACTTAAACTTTATCGATAACTTATTTTTATAATATTATTCTTTTTTTTTTATTATTTATTATAAATCGCCATCCATTTATTTTTCTAACTGTCTGTCTGTCTTTCGTGTATATAACTTTTATTTACTGCCAAAGTAAATTGGCAATCTGCGTACTTTAAAGTCATTATTTATTTACAATAGAAATGCATTTCCTTGCTATCCAATTTATAAGCAAAGACACTTGACCCGCAATCCAAAAAAAAAAAAAAAAAAAACAAAAAATTGTGGTATGCCAACATGGACAGCAGTGGATATACACAGATTACATTGCTCCAAAGTTAACTTGAGTCGCCAATTTCAATATTTCATCAAAGCACACACACATTTGTAGAGTAATATAGAAAGACAAGGCTTACTTACGTACTTACTTACTAACTTGACTGTGCTGTGCTGTGCTGTCTAATGCTGCCAATACTTCATGCTACATGCCACAAAGTGCAGTAGCGCCAGAACGTCGCTGCAATTATTTTTCCGTTTGAAAGTGTACAAAAATTTTGGAATTTACAGGATATACACATATCGTACAATATATCGTATATGTATGGTAGAGGGAGAGTTGGTCAAGCGGTGAAGGTCGTTAAGTGTATCCAAGTAATGCATGCTGACTTTATACTCTTTTGTTACTGAGTGAATAACTGTGTATAGTGTACACTCACACACACTCACACGCAAATAGTGGTCACTTTTAAGCAATATTTACTTTGCGTGTCAACCCAAAAGTAACAAATTGAACAAATGTGTTTGACGCCAAAAATTACTATGTGACATAGTTTTCTTATTTTAATACTTATATTCTTATATTTATATTAGTATACATACGTCACACATCAGCAGCAAAAGTCAACCATGTCTGTCTGTTGGTTGTGATTCCTGTTCATACATAAATATGTGAGTGCACATATCTCAGATACATTTAGAGTACAGCAGAGTACCGTAGAGTACAGTAGAGTACAGCTGAGTACCGTAGAGTACAGTAGAGAACAGTGGAGTACAGTAGAGTACACAGTAGAGTACACAGTAGAGTACACAGTAGAGTACACAGTAGAGTACACAGTAGAGTACACAGTAGAGTACATAGTAAAGTACACAGTAGAGTACACAGTAGAGTACACAGTAGAGTGCACAGTAAAATACACAGTAGAGTACACAGTAGAGTACACAGTAAAATACACAGTAGAGTACACAGTAGAGTACACAGTAAAATACACAGTAGAGTACACAGTAGAGTACACAGTAAAATACACAGTAGAGTACACAGTAGAGTACAATAGAGTACAGTAGAGTACAATAAAGTACAATAGAGTACAATAGAGTACAATAGAGTACAATAGAGTACAATAGAGTACAATAGAGTACAATAGTGTACAATAGAGTACAGAACGGGACAGTACAAAAGAAAAGTATATCTGTATCTATACTAAATGAAAAAGTCATTAATATTTAATACCAAAAAATATTCTGCAAAAATTTATAAACAAACAAAAAACAAATACAAATTAATTCATTAAGCAACGCTCTGGAATGCAACTAATTCAACAAAAATGCCCAAATAACATATTTATTATCAAAAAAAAAAAAAAAAGATAGAAAATAAACTAACAAAATTTGTGCATACCACAACAACAACAAAAATGTACTTCTACATACCAATCATTTTTTTTTTGTTTTTTTTTGTTTTTCATTTCCAAAGCCAATTATTGCGCAGCTCAAATTGCAAGTTTCTATCTATTTTTATTTAATTTGAACAGTTTTTTATATTTTCTTGTTGCAAAGTTTTGCCATTATCTACCAAAAAACAAAAAAAAATAAAAAAAATGTAGAAAAAATTTCAACAATTTACTCAATTGAAACGACCTTATGAGCACATACAATGGAATGCCACAGAGAACACCTGTTGTATCTATAAAATTGTATGTGATGTGTTGCAAAGATCGCATTTTTTTACAAAAAATTTAATTGTTTCGTTTATTTTTATTTTTTTTACTCATCACATAAAGTGGACAATAGTTATTTTGAATTTGTTGTGAAGTTTGTAACGCATTGTAAAAGATACCCTATAAAATATCTGCTAGAAGAGCTGAATCGTTCTAGCTATTTGCATGTGTCTGTCCATACGTCTGCTGTTTTATATTTACTTAGTTTTGAAGATATTGTGCTGAAATTTTAAACTTAAGCCAAATTTTTATAAAATATTTTTTAACTTAAAATTTTATATGTTGTGCATTATAGCTTCGGTTCTATTAACATACAAATTTTTTTTCATTGTATTTTTTTCGTGTTTTTGCAACAAAATTACAAAATATTTACCACATTTTTCCGGCTTTATTCATTATTGTGTTTTGATTTTAATTATATGCAATAAAAATAAAAAAAAATCGAAAAGTATCTTTTTATATGTATAAAATGTATCTGTAAAATAAAATAATAGAAAAGAGCAACCGACAACTCATTCAATTAAAACCGCACACACATAAAAACCGCAGTAACATAAATTTACTTGCTCGTAGGTATTAATTTGTATTGCTTTGTATTTAATTATTACTTTTTTTGTTTTTTTTTTGGCTAGATACAATATCTAGCATATTTGTCATTTGACATTACAGCAGATACTCAATAAAACCGAAACAAAGCGGCAAATTCCGGACGTAAACGCGTTGATACTCGAATCGATTTAGTACTAAAAAAAAATATTTAAAAAAATAAGAAAAAACAAATTAGACAAAAGCATCAGATACATTTATAGAAAATGGAAAGTTTCATTTTGTGAATGAATTTTTTTTTTTTGATGAATGAAGTGAAAAAAAAAATACTAATTTTACTAATTAAAATTTGTTATTCGGAATGAGGTCGATAGCTGGAAGCAATTGGTTTGGATTGGTTCAGTTTATGAATAGCTAAGATTTTATCTTAATGAATGAATGCATGAACGTTTTTTTTAGTACACTGGTTGGTTTGAGAGTAGCTTTTAGTTAATAGAAAATAGTGATCAGTTGATTATAGATTTGAGAAAGCTTGTTTTCAAGCGACACGTGTTTCTTTCTACTTTATGTATAATTTTCAATTTTTTATGGTTTCTCTAGTGGATTTTTTGGTTTTCAAATGATTTTTAGTAATATTTGCGCAAAGTGAATTACATTCGAAGTTAAATCAGTATGAAAGATGAGCGCGAAACAGCAGAACCTGTAGAACAGTTGACCAATGGGATGAATATTTAAATTGGCATGCTAACAGATTATTAGGAAAATTCCGGCATTTCCGAATGTAAAAACTTATTTAATTTGAGATTTTTGAGACACGCAACCTTCAGACTTGACTCTTCGAGTAGAGGGCATAAAAATCTAATCTATTTAAAATGATTGAAAAACTTTGAGAGCCAAGGACAATTTTAAAAAAAAAAGAGACGATCGGAATTGGGATCGAATCGTGATCATAAAATTAGTACTGTGGCTCAACTCTATTCCACACTATAAGCCCTCAAACTAAAAAAAACTCAAATTTCCCTAATAAAGAGTTCAAAAACGATTTCCTTGACTTTCAGTGCGTATTGCTTTACTACTTTTTTTTTGGTGAGCTTCCACAATATCTAGTAATAAGGGATTGCCACAATATGAGGGTAATTTAATATATTAAGCAAGCAGACCTTCGTCAGGGTCTGGCACATTGGCCTGCTATATAAATAAAGACCGCACGATGTGCAGACAATTTTATGTTTAAATCGAAGATAAAAGATTGACAATCAGAGATGTTAGAGCAGGAGTCCCCCAGGGAAGTATTCTGGGTCCGTTCCTGTACACCCTTTATACTGCTAACATACCAAAGATTCATGATACCAAGGCTGCTAACTGTAACACACACCGACGAGACGAACTTCTTAGCTAGCGATATCTCGCCCAAAACTGTCACTGATATCCTTCAGATGCAGCTGGATAGGCTAAAATCCTGGCTAAAAAGATGAAATATAATGGCTAACCCGTAAAAATCCACGCAAACAACTTTTTTTCTTAAAAAATGAAGGTTGCCCCCCCACAGGATGGTTCACCTATCCCAACAAGTGAAACTGCCAAGTACCTAGGTCCTCAGACCTCACCTTATCAATAAGAAAAAACAATTAAATGATAGGTTGAAAAAAATACGTATGGCTTCTGGTATGCAGATCCACCTTGAGGCTACGCGTCAAGCTTCTGATTTATAAGGCCCATTTGGACATACGGAATCTCGATCTGGTGCTCTGCCAAAGATAGTAAATGTGAATTGATCGAGAAATTTCAAAACAAAGTACTCCGCACAAACTCCAATGCGCACCCGTTCCATACGAATAGGGATATACACAATGATCTCGAAGTCCTTTGGATTCATCAGGAAATTCCCATGTTTGTCAAAGCCTACCTGAAGAGAATGGACAGGCACACCAACCCCCTTGCCATAAACCTGTTGAACAACAGCGCTGTCATCCTTCCCATAACCCCACCAACCCCCCCCAATTTCCAACACCCCACTTTAATGTTAAATATTTTAAAAGTCAATGTTTTTGATTAACCTTTTGTTGATTTCCTAAATGGAAGATTGCAATTAAAACAATTCAGTGTAAGAAAAAAATTCTCATTAAAATTTACTAGATACAAATTTTACATTCAAATTCCATCCATCATTACATAATAATCTATTTTCAAATAATTATCTATAATGTGCTAAATCTACAACAACAACAACAACATTAATCACAGCACAGGCATACATATTTGGTTAAAAAGGCAAACAATTGAGTTGTTAAATAACACAAAAAAAAATTTGCACAATTTTCATTAATCAATTTGCACACATTTGGGCATTCATTAAGCAACTTTGCCACTAGAAGAGAATACAATTTAATAGAATAGAAACTATCGACCACACATTTTACCAATTTGGCAAACTATACAAAGCTTTCATATCGTATGCAATGATCTTTTGCCATATGTTTTTTTTAAATGGAGTATATAGCTACACTCTTGACTTTAAAGCGTTTTGTGTAGGCAGCATTTCCCTTTTTGTGTTTAATTAAAAATTGGTCACTTGATTTTTTTGACTAAAATGTGGCATACAGCGCCACTTTGCAGCAGCTGTCAGCTGAGCTGAGTGGGTGACAGTGACGTTGTTGTTGTTGCTGTAGTTAATCATAATGAAGTAATTGTTGTTGTTGTTGTTGTTATTGGATATTGAAGCTCAAACCATTTAAAATCATATTTTGCGAGGAAGTAAATAATATTTTGCGTGGCACGTGACGGAAATTGAATTTCCGTTTCTTTAATATTTCTTTTTCTTTTGCTTAATCTGCGTGGTTTGTTTTGCAAAGTTTTATTGTGTTTTTTTTTTTATTATTAATAAAAAAATGCAACCAACGCACAATAAAAATATTATCGTATGCACATGACGCATGCGTAAAGCGTTTATTTGCATTGAAATATAAAAAAAATTGTATTATTATTGTTGCAAGTTCTTTAATGCATTTAAAAATATGGAAAATATATGATTCACAAATTTCTTCTACCTAATTATGATAAATTTATAAAATCTTAAAAAAAAAAAAACACACGCGCCGCATTTAACTTAATACACAGCTAAGTCATCTAGAACCAACAAAAGTCTTAATTACAAATTCGACAGTCTTCTAGAAAGTCTTCTATCATATACAAATCTGCTACATTTACTTATTTGTTTATGCGTGCATTCAGAGCATATTTTATTCAAATAAATCCAAATTTAAACAAATGTATTTAAATTTTAATTTCTTTTATTTACCAAACGCATTAAAAACCAATAAATAAAATATATTTCCGCAACAAATGCAATTGTGCTGATAAACAATAAAAAAATTAAATTAAAAAAATTCAAAAAATGATAGCAACTTATTGTCTACATACATATATAGGTAAAATAATATTAAGTAATAGGAAATTGTCACATTACTGTTGAACAGACACGTGCTCTTGATTACTGAAATATTTATAGTTCAAAAAGATACATATACAGAAAAAAAGATACAAAAAAAGATACAAAAAAAGATACAAAAAAAGATACAAAAAATATATACCGGAAAAGTACAAATATTATACACGCGCGCAACACAAACGAACACAATAGCATGCAAAAAACCTTTAGATAAGCTTACTAAATTTAAAAATGAAATTATTTAAGAACATCATAAAATATCTTTCATTCATTGATATAAAAATTTCAATAAAAATGTATAAAAATAAACTTCATTGACGTTTTTATTTGAAAGCTAAATTTGAATATAAAATAATTGAAATATATTTATAAACTAAATAGCAAAGAGCATAAAACAGCAAGACACAATTAACTAACTAACTTATAGAACCACAATTCAAGGTAACAAATTAATTTTTTTGCATGGAACTATAATTACTTATTTGCTGAATTTAGCAAAAATTTCATAAATGTACGCATTTAGTATCTTTTTGCACATTTTTTTTTTTTTTTTTGGTGATTTTTTGTTTTATTTTTGCAATTTTTTTATTTATGTCAATTGATAAAATTTTTTCATTATCAAAAAATAAAAATACTTGCGTTGCGTTGTCAGTTTTTCTATTAATATTTGCTTACTTTTGCTTTTACGTCATAAAAATGCGTTTTGACGAAAGAAAAAAGAAAAATCTTGACAACTGAAAGATAAATTTAACAATCGAGAATGAAAAAAATATCTAAAAGGCAGGCGCATTTTAGGTAAATATTTTGTATTTAACCAAAGCTAATATGTACTATAATAGTAGTAAATAAGATAGTATATACTCGCGCTATGACGAACATTTAATAACAAATTGACGCTATTTATGGAAATTCTTTAGAAAAGAATTCAAGTGTAACAAAAATGGGTGTAACAATTACAAATGTCGTTAGTTCTATTTTTAAAATCCTTTGGAATTATTCAACCCTGATGATTCCATTTTTTCGTCATACTCCGCGAAATATGCTCATGAATTTCGAGTTGATAAAACTACGAATCTGAGAACCGAAACAATGATTACATCAAACACTCCACTTTATCGAAATGGGCCATGGGGAGCTCAGTCAAGCCATAAGGGATCTACTAAAACGCGGAGCGAGTAATGTTTGGTACAAGTACTAATCGGGACGAGTATTAATCGGCACGAGTAATAATCGAACGAGTAATAATCGGAACGAGTAATAATCGGAACGAGTAATAATCGGAACGAGTAATAATCGGAACGAATAATAATCGGAACGAGTAATAATCGGAACGAGTAATAATCGGAACGAGTAATAATCGGAACGAGTAATAATCGGAACGAGTAATAATCGGAACGAGTAATAATCGGAACGAGTAATAATCGGAACGAGTAATAATCGGAACGAGTAATAATCGGAACGAGTAATAATCGGAACGAGTAATAATCGGAACGAGTAATAATCGGAACGAGTAATAATCGGAACGAGTAATAATCGGAACGAGTAATAATCGGCACGAGTAATAATCGGAACGAGTAATAATCGGCACGAGTAATAATCAGAACGTGTAATAATCAGAACGAGTAATAATTGGAACATGTAATAATCAGAACGAGTAATAATCGGAACAAGTAATAATCGGAACGAGTAATAATCGAAACGTGTAGGAGTCGGTAGGAGTAATAATCGGCAAGAGTAATAATCGAAACGTGAATTAATCAGAACGAGTAATAATCGAAACGAGTAACAATCAGAACGAGTAATAATCAGAACGAGTAATAATCAGAACGAGTAATAATCAGAACGAGTATAAATCAGAACGAGTTATAATCAGAACGAGTAATAATCAGAACGAGTAATAATCAGAACGAGTAATAATCAGAACGAGTAATAATCAGAACGAGTAATAATATTCGGTACGAGTAATATTCGGTACGAGTAATATTCGGTACGAGTAATATTCGGTACGAGTAGTAATCGGCAAGAGTAATAATCGAAACGAGTAATAATCGAAACGTGTAATAATCAGAACGAGTAATAATCAGTACGATTAATAATCGAAACGTGTAATAATCAGAACGAGTAATGATCAGAACGAGTAATAATCAGAACGTGTAATAATCAGTAATAATCGAAACGTGAATTAATCAGAACGAGTAATAATCGAAACGTGTCATAATCAGAACGAGTAATAATCAGAACGGGTAATTATCAGTACGATTAATAATCGAAATGTGTAATAATCAGAACGAGTAATAATTTTAACGCGTAATACTTGAAACATGTAATAATCGAAACGAGTAAAAACCGAAACAAATTACTCTGAGAACTTTACTTAATGAAAATCTATTTTAAAAAACTTTCTAGTACCGCCATAAATATAAAAAAAAAAACTAAAATTAATTTAATGCATGTAATAAAAATAAATATTTAATGCCACTTAAAAATATTTTTTTTATAGATAATCACACCTGTCTGCAATATTACGTATACGCCGCTTAGTGTGCATATGACAGCATTTGAATGTGTGTTCTATGAAGAAGGAAAAAGGGCAATCAGAATACACGTAATTTTACAACGTATAAATAATTGTTGTATTACTATAAAATTACATTTTACGAGACACATTTACACAATTTACAGCAATAAAACCGTAAATACCAAACGAACGAACCAACGGATTCAGTAACAACACGATTCGATTTGTGTTAAAAAGTTCATAAATCAGCTGGCAAGTAGCTGGCTGGCATAGCGCGCGCGTTCGTTCGTTCGAGTTCGGCACTGACAAATACAAATCGCATACGCAATAATTTCGACATTTACGTTCATTTACACTTCATCAATTGCGTATTTTACTACGAAATTATGGCGACAAGAGCATAATTTACAAGCAACGAAAATATAAAATACGAAGTACATACATTTTTTTTTCCATTTTTTTTTTTTTTTATAAATGAAAAACTGCGCGCCAAAAAAAAACTACTTCAATGGCGCCGGCCATTATAGTCATCATCATCATCATCATTATAATTATAATTATCATTATTATGAGCAGGCAGGCAGGCATTATCGCTAAATGCCGCACGGATTGCATTTAACAGATAAGTTTAATCAACAAAAACAATCTGTTGAAGTTTATTTCGTTTTTTGTTTTTATATTTTCAGAACGCAATTTCAAACGACGACGCCAAACTACGCCGATCACGCCGAGTCCAAAAGTGCTTAATGCGCCTTGAGGCCGGAAATACTTTGATGAAATAAAAACAAAAACAAAAAAAAAATATAAAAATAAAACTAATTAGATATTATCAAAAAATTAACACAATGTCATTTATATGGTACAATATTTGTGCAGTTATGGGCACATTTAGTGCACTAAATAAAAATGAAAAAAATGGAATAAAAGATATAATTGCGCCGAGTCAACAACTTGAAACTATTTTTAAATTTAAAGACAATTGCATTTGTATACGAGTACTCTTCAACTATTATCATTAGAGTATTAGATATGGAGGTAACGATTAGTTTTGTTGAGAGGATTAAATCTAAACTAATCCGTTTTTCCGTTTGGTAATCAGCGACATAACGACGAAACTATTATTTCTCTTAATTGTGTGGAGTATATTTAGGAAGCTTTAGTATTCTTCTTGCCGTATACTCAGCATCTATCCATCCCAATTAAATCGTTTGAATCGAATGTTCCTGACTATAACATAAACAGCTTATCGTTCCTGCGAATTCGTAAGTCAATACCCACTTTGACTGGTCTAAAGATTTTCTGAATTACAGTTCTTGGTACAAGAATAACTGTTCTTGACACAAGAAGTACTATTCTTGCTACAAGAACAGTAGTTCTTGTTCTTGAACAGAAGTTCTTGTTCTTGTTACAAGAACTACTGCTCTTGTTACAAGAACTACTGTTCTTGTTAAAAAGAACTACTGTTCTTGTTACAAGAACTACTGTTCTTGTTACAAGAACTACTGTTCTTGTTACAAGAACTACTGCTCTTGTTACAGGAACTACTGCTCTTGTTACAAAAACTACTGTTCTTGTTACAAGAACTACTGTTCTTGTTACACGAACTACTATTCTTGTTACAAGAACTACTGTTCTTGTTACAAGTCATTCTGTTCTTGTTACAAGAACTACTGTTCTTGCTACAAGGCTACAAGAACTACTGTTCTTGCTACAAGAACTACTGTTCTTTAACAAGAACTACTGTTCTTGTTACAAGAACTACTGTTCTTGTTACAAGAACTACTGTTCTTGTTACAAGAACTACTGTTCTTGTTACAAGAACTACTGTTCTTGTTACAAGAACTACTGTTCTTTAAAGAACTTCATGCTACAAGATTTTGATTTTTGATCAAGTAATTTGTAAGATTTTTCCCAATTCAACTTTTTTATCTGAAAACAGATTTCAAAATTTTGACAAATATTTTTCAATGTATCAAGTAGATCAATTATAATTTTTTGCTTATATTGTGAGGCAATTAAAACAATTTTTTTTTTTTTTGGCATTTTTAAGCAAAAATTTCACTATTTGTTTGCCAAATAACAAAAAAAAATTTAGCTGTATCTATTCTGCAATTTATAATTTTTTTGGTGGGTGTGTACTTGAATTATATGTTTATATATTTGTATATTGTATATTGAATCACTTGACTGAATTTCGAGGCAAATCAATCAATAAAAAAATGCTAAACAAATTTTATTTATTATTTTTTTTTTTTTGTGGGTGGAAAATAAAATGATCAAATGATCGCACGTGAATGCTATCGAAAATATTTATTTTTTTTTTTTTTTTTTTTTTGTACAACTTTCATACATGGGTGTATAATGTATGTACCTTTTTTTATAAATTTTTTTGATGGTTATCACAATTAGTTGTGAATTTTTGTAGTAGTTTTGTAGTTATGAATTATGGAATTTTCCTTTAAGTTTTATTTTTTTTTTTTTTTAATTTTTTACACTCATACTTTTTGGTTAGCATATTTTTGATAGAGGCATGACTATACGTTTTGTTTATCTTTCTATTCATTCATATGTTTTTCAGTTCATTTGTCCGTCTGTCTGTCGCTGTACTATAAGAATCACATCGATCTCAGTTAAGTTTCTAATATTGATAATTAATAAATTGCCAAAAAAATGATAGAAATCAATTAAAATTCTTAAATCACTTGAAATACTATATAACGTAAATTAGTGCAAATCATGACATTTTGTTATATTTTATTGAAATAGAATATTTATTAATAAAACAAAAACTTTTAATAGCAAAGTGACCATAATATATAAAATATGACATTTAAAAATGTTACTAAACACTTCATAAAATATATAAAAGCGTATTAATAAATTCTAAAACTAAAAATAGCTCTTATCAAAAATGTAGCTTGTATTGACACATTTTTATTTTTTTTTTTTTTTAAATTAATTGTCATTAGCAGTTTTGAAGAGACAAAACCGCCACTCAACTCAAGTAAAATAATCAATTATTAATTATAAACGTTTATAATTGCTTTGTCTTGTGCAAACGTTTAAGCTAAAAATAGCTAATATTATTTTTTGTTTTGTTTAAATATAGCAAAAGTCATTAGTTTAAATGTTTTCATAACTGAAAACTGGAACGTGTTAATTTCTGATGAACATATTAAATGCGTAAATTTAATAAATACTTTGGCTTAATTGATGTTTATTTATTTAATTTTTTTTTTTTAGAAATGAAAAATTAATTGAAATATAGCAATTATTTTAATGAGTTTTTAAACATTTGAAAATTAATTCGAAAAATGATTTCGTAAATCATAAAATTTATTAAGCCAATTTTTTTGGTATTGTTTTTCAAATGCAAAAAAGTTTTTAATGTGAAGAGTCTAATCAAAGTCTGCAGTTTAATGTTTGACTAACTCTTTTTGCTCCTATTTGTTCCTTTTCGAAATAATCGCATATGTCCGTCTGTCTGTGAAATATCCGTTTTTCAGATATTGACTTAAATACGAAAACTTATGCTTCTCTTAGCTTTAGATACTTTTTATATTTTTTTCGATACTTTGTATTTTCAGTGTGCCCCGAACATATTTAGGCCAGAACCTCAACCAAACACTTACAACATTTTAAAGTTTTTATACCAAAAATAAGTTATTTATAGAGTTAAAATTATTCACTTTGAATTCGATATCATTTATAATGTACTATTTTTCATAAAGAACTAAAGAATTTCCAGTCATAAAAAATTAACATTTAGAAAAACCCCCTAATCCAACAAATTGCATGAGTCAGTTATATAATAATTGATTGCTTTATTTTTTTTTTTAATTATTTCTTAACAAAATAATTTCATGTGACAAATTTTGGGTTTATTTCGATATCTCACAATCAAAAGCAAAATATTTTTGATTATTTATTGCACAAAACAATAAAAATATTTTAATTATCATGCTGTGTATAAAATAAAAATGAAAAGAAAAATTGTTAAAATGTATCTTAAAATCTTATAGATAAGATTTGTAAAGATACAAAAAAATAATATCACGTGTCAAAGTCACGCTAAGAAATCAGAAAATTCAGAAAGTCAAATATCGTAAAATGTTTTTTTTTTTTTTTTGATTATAATCAACAAAAATCATTAACAGAAATCAAATCAAATCGATTCCTTATAGTATAATTGTACTTTATTTTTATATAATTTTTTTTTTTTTTTTAAGTTTACTATTTTCACATGAGTTGCTTGTATTTATATTGTGAAATGATCATATGGCATTGTTCACGTGTTTCTTCTTTATAGCAACTCATGATCACAACAACAGAAATGCGTATTAGATTGATTCGTGTCAAAGCATTTCATTTATGATTGTTGTTGTTGTTGTTGCTGTTTGTTGGCGCTAATGATAATCACAAGTTTTCGTTGTTCATTAGTTCATTCACTTCTTTTAGCTTAAAGCAAATACAAAAAAAAAAAAAAAAAACATAATATTTATTTACTAAATACAAAAGCGGCAATGTTCAAACATAGCGAATTATGCCTGAAGATCGCTAAATAAATATTTAACTCACTCACTCATTTAATCATTTACTTTAAATTTGCGCATCATTCATAGTTTTATTTTTTATTAAAATTTTTAGATCTAATTTTTATACATTTCACAAAAAATAATAATTCTGATTTTATGTATTACTAGCATGTACCCGCGGCTTTGCTCGCTTTTTTTTTTTTTTTTTAATTTGGTTCTATTTGTCAGCTAAATATTTTTTTCAAGGCTCCCATTAGGCCCCGGGTCGAAATTTTCCAAAATCCCGTCTTATTGCTCATCTGTAATAAAAAACAATTGAATATCTCCAATTGGTCAAAAAATCTATTGATTGAAAAAGGTTCCCCATTTTAGCCCCCAAAAACCCGTCGATCCGTTTTTTATAAAAATACAAATTATTTATGCATATATCACTATAATTTAAAAACATCTACCATCAAATGGGTCCCCATTTTGGTCCAACAAACTTCCGCCAATTTTCGGAATTTGATCAAAAGTATATTATTCAAATTACCCATATGAAAAAATTTCTTACAAAAACCTTACCCCATTTCCTTTTTAGGGAACATGTCTTAAATATTTTTTAACCATCTTTCAAATGAAAGATATGGCTTATTTAGTATCAAGGCTCATGTTCGGCCCTGGGAAAAAATTTTCCGAAATTCCGTCTTAGTGCTAAAAAAAAAAAAAAAAATTCCCCCTAGGGCCCCAAACTAAAATTTTGGAAATCCTTTAACCATCTTTCAAATGAAAGATAGGCTTAGACAAGCCACGTACGCCCGGACAAAATTCCAAAATCCGCCTTATTGCTTACCTGAAATCTAAAAAAAAAAAAAAACTGATCAAAAAACTATTTTGGGTCCACTTATGAGTCCAACTTTGGGTCCCAGGTTCAAATATCGGAAATCCCGAAACATTGCTAGCATTGCTTGGAAGATCTGGTCGGGTCTCAACCGCAAAATGACCAAGGTCATTCTGAAAATAAATTGGTCAAATATCTCACTTCTAATAGCGGTATTCGCTGGCAAACAGGCACGCCAGATGACTGAAGGTACCAACAATAGATATTTGCTGAACTTCTGGCGATAATGACGAAAAAGAAAGCATTGAGCATCTACTTTGCAGTTTTCAGTCTTATGCACAGCTAGATTTAAATTCCTAAGAAAATACTTTCTAGAAGATCTATCTGAGGTGTCTAAAATTGAATTTCGCAGCATTGTTAAATAGTGAAAAATCGGGAGGTGTTAGAAAGTTTTTACTGTTTTAATATGGGATCTCTGAGGTATCACAATAGAACAAATTTATGGTCAAAGAATTGGAATGACCTCGGACTCTTCTGCCTAACCTAATGTAGACTCCAAGTGCATATGTACTACTCCAATCTATTTTTTTAAACAAATGACAACGACTTCAAATATTTCCATTAGTGGGTCTCTTTTCGGATTAGTCCATATATCTTCTTGAAAAGATCCGATCTAGCTGTGTGCGTTCTCATTACTTATTAGATATATGTATGAGTAATTCTTTCTCTAGAATAGTTACTTTATACAAAAACCTTTTCTATAGCTCAAAGTGTTGAACAAGTGAATATTGGAATGTCTATTTTTAAAAGAAGAACTTCACATTTAACTGAAATCTGACAATTAGGCCATGGGACGTTCATCTCTTAATAATTTTTTTTAATGAATTTTCTCAGCTGCAGCTCAACTATCAGCATTACTTCATAATAATTGAGTAATAAGTTTATCACCTACAATAATAAAAGCCTATTATCTTCACTGCCACTTGTGAATTTTATAATTTCGTAGAATTTTAAACATTTAAAAAAAATTCATGACGTATTCTGATGAAATAAATATAATTTAATTGAAAATTGGCAATCATTTTTTATGTTCAAATCTAATCAGAGTCAAAGGGGTTTTTATTCTAAACTATCACAATTAGTTTCGCTTTTGCTAAATTTCCAAATAAAAATAAAAATTTTTATTTTCGGTTTTGTGCAAAATAAAAACTTTCAGATTATTTTGCCAGTTCAATGTCAACAAAAGTCCAAAAACAAATAAACTTAGAACAAAAACAAAGCCGATAATAAAAATAATAACAATAACAGAGACAGAGAGAGCTGAGCAGCGTAATTTATTAAAAGTTATTTCAAATATTGTGAAAATTTATTGCAAATGAGAGATTTGCTTAAAAAAATTATTAACTTTTGCATGAAATTAATAAACAAGAAAATAAACAAATCAATGTGTTCTCCAAAGCTTAGGGTGGAGTGAAGTGAAACACTTAAAAATATTAAAGATTTTGTACAAATCGAATAGTGTAAAAAAGTTTTAGTTTTTCTTTGAAACAAATGTAAGCAACTGCTTCATAACTCTTCTAGAATTTGAGCTAAAACTATTTATTAAACTTCATAATCACTTCACCCCACATATTTATAAAAATTGTCTTGCTGCTTTTTTCAATTTATTTTTTTTTTTTTTTAAACAAACCTCGTTCAATAATAAATATTTAAACGTATACACATAAAGTAAATGCGCGTGGCATTATCATCAGCTCAACAAGTTGTCACAAGTGAACACCACCAACAACGACAACACCGGGTATGGCACGAGTGTAAGCATGAGTTGTCAGTTTAAAACAAAAAAAAAAATATAAATGAATTATTTGTTGCCGGTAATAAAAGTAGCTGGCGTCGACGAGCCCGCTTTATATAAAAAAGATACTACTACAAATATTTATTACCAACAAATATACGATCAGCTGCTTATTGATTTTATTTGTTAACGTTGAAATATGTTGTTGCAATTTTCTATTTTTGCACAAAAATCTTAAGATTATATTTAAATTTAGAATATTTTATTTGATTTTTTTCAATTATTGCAAATGCGTCTATATTTGCAAAAAAAAAATAGAAGATAGCAATTTGATCAAAAAAATTGAAGAACAAGAACTGATTTTTTACTTATTAATTTTTTAAACTAGTTCAATAGATACTTTAATTAAAGTTGCAAAGTGTTTTCATAAGATATTGTATCTACGAAAGCACTGAACCTCCTAAAACTAATGCAAAAGCTGAGGAACAGACGTACATTTTTGTATGAAAGCGGACAGACAAATAGATTTGTACTATGGGATCTACTTTTTAAAAAGTTTGCCTAGAAACTTAAGTTTCTTAAACATTTGTCACCTAAAAAAGTGTACCAACCAATTTAAAAAAAAAATGTTCTCACAAGGTTGCATGATCGGACAGACGGACATTACTATTTCGTTGCGGGCAGACGAACATTTTTGTATGAAAATGGACAGATATCTACTTTGAAAAAAGATTTGCCTAAAAACTTAAGTTTTTTTTTTGTAAATTTGTCACATAAAAAAAATATACAAACCGTATTTTTCTTAAATAATTTTTTGCCACAAGGTTACACGAACGGACATTATTTCGATGCGGACAGACGGACATGAAAACGGACAGACGGACATTCTTGTATATGGCTTACTTTTTTAAAGAAACCAGTCTAATTTAAGTATTTGCTGCTTATAAGAGTCTTCAAAAAAATTTTTTTATTGAATAATTCTCTCACATTAGCACTTAAAAACAGACGAACTTGGCTCGATACATTTTTTTTGCCAAATTAAATTCCAAAAAAAAAAAAGTTCCCAAATCAATCACATTGCCAAATGATAATTTTTTTTTTTTTGTATAAAAAAACAAATCATTCATATTTGACTAAATTTGGGGCAAACCATTTAGTAAATTATGTGCCGTATGCGTCATACAAAAAAAAAAAATAATAAAAAATAACGTATACGTCATGTACGCCCTCAAAATATTTAAAAGAAAAATATCAAATTTCATGTAGCTTCAATATAAACATAAGCGGAAAAAAAAATCGCAAACTGATAAAAACAACCAAGATCAATAATAAAAAAAAAAAAAAAAAAACGAATGCCTTCAACGCGTTCAATGCATTTGTAAAATAAATAAATTTTTCCGGTAAAACAAATTAAATTCATTTGTATAAGAGAACACGAGCCACAACTGATGATAATGATGATTTTTTGCACACCCACCCACACAGACTTTTGTCAGTCAGTCAGTTTGTGTCGACGATTTAGATGTCCATCAATCGGTTTCAACTATTTAGTGAATATTTAGATAAATAAATGTATTGGATGCACACGCGCAGACGTTTTTGCCATATGTAAAACATCAAACATCAACGATAATGAGTATGTACAAACGGTTTGTATGAATGAAGCAATATTTTAGGTATATATGAAATCTAAACAGATTAGGTTGGAACATTACAGAGAAAGAAAAAAAGTGGAACAAGTGGTGCCTTTTTAAATTTGGAACATTATTGTAAACAGCTTATCAAGTTCGCCACAAAGATATAAGCCAAATTGAAAGAGGGCTCGCTCATCTATACTTTCTTTAGCTATTGACTGCTGAAAGAAGCCAGTGTCCGTTAAAACACAGAACTATGACTAGTTGGACAGACGGACATTGATTTTTTTCCAATAACATTTCGATAATTTTCGTTTTTATGCAATATTGTGTTGGCTTATGAAAAAAAGGTCAATTTGGTTCTAAGTGCTGGCTTGTTGGAGGTCATCGAATCCACTCAACAAATTATAGTCAATGAAAAAACAAATTGGCCACAATTTTTTCCAATGTCAAAAGATTATTGGACAAAAGATTAGAAAATAAAAAAATTTTTTTTTTTTTTTTTAAAAAATTTTAAAATCGATTCAACTAATCATAATCGTTTATTAAATTTTTTAATTAAAAAATTCGATCACACTTTAAAAAAAAAGTATTAATTTTCAAAGAGCTGCGAACAAATAAAATTATCGATTCGATTAGTCAAAATCGATTATCAAATTTTAAAAAAAAACGATAACTTTTATTTATAATATAAGTGTCAAAGAAAATAAAAAATCCATTAGGATTAAATTAAAAAAAAAAATTTTTTATAATTATAATTTTCAAAGAGCTGCGAACAAATAAAATAATCGATTCGATTAATCATAATCGATTATCAAATTTTTTAATAAATCAACCGATAACTTTTAATTTTTTTTAAGTGTCAAAAAAAGGATTAATTTTCAAAGAGCTGCGAACAAATAAAATAATCGATTCGATTAATCATAATCGATTATCAAATTTTTTAATAAATCAACCGATAACTTTTATTTTTTTTAAGTGTCAAAAAAAAAAGTAATAATTTTTAAAAGAGCTGCGAACAAATAAAATAATCGATTCGATTAATCATAATCGATTATCAAATTTTTTAATAAATCAACCGATAACTTTTAATTTTTTTAAGTGTCAAAAAAAACGATTAATTTTCAAAGAGCTGCGAAAAAATAAAAAAATCGATTCAATTAATCAAAATCGTTTATTATATTTAAAAAAGGAAATTGATCACTTTTATTTTTTATAAATGTCAAAAAAAAAATTAATTTTCACCGAACAATTAAAATAATCAATTCGATTAATTATTATTATTTTTTTTTAATAAATTAGTAAAAAAATCAAAAACTTTTTCGATTAATCGATTTTTATTTATTTATTTGTTTTTTATTTTATTTTTTTTTTTTTGTTTTTTTTTTTTTGTAACTTTTCATGTGATAGATGAAAACAGTAAAGCGAAAATATAAAATAATCGTATGGAATAATCGTAATCGTTTATTAACTGTAACAAGAGAACTTAAAACAAATCATTGTTTTCCGAATTTTTGAAGTAATAAAAAAAAAAAAATGAATAATTTTCAAAATGGATTTATCAAATTGAGTCGATTAATCGTAACTGCTTATAAAAAATATTTGAAATTTATATAAAAAAATATTGAATAGTTTTTTTCTTGTTAGCATAGTTTCCAAAGTCTTAACTGGGCAATGCTTTTCTTATTTTTTGTTTCCATTTAGAAAAACGAATATTTTTCAATTATCGAAATTTTTTTGTTATCGATAAATATTTATTTATCGATAAATATGTATAACTTTTGAAATGTCTTTTGATATTTTTAATTGTCAGAATTCCTAAACTGATTACTGGTGTTATCAATTTTCTCCAATAAATCCAGCTATATGCTCTTTGCTTATTTGCACAAATTTTAACTATAAATCTTATTTTTCTCTGTGTACAGAAATTATTTTCTTTTTTTCTTATTTGCAAATTAATGTTGCAACCAAAATTTGTTTTGGTTTTGCTGCTGACGCGCATTCTAAAATATTTACTAATTTTTGCTACAATGTTTCTAAATTGCTACGCTTATGTATGTACACGCTCCCCTTACCGCTCCCCAGCTGCATAGAATATCAAATTTTGTTTATACAAATTTTGCGCGTGTGCAATAAATTTGTTTTCCTTCAATGCTGCTGTTTGTTGGCTATAATTGCAATAAGCCAATATGTGTATTTTTTTTTTGCTAAATTTGTTTTGTTTAGAGTTTATTTTCATTTAATTTTTGTGTTTTTTTTAACTTGTTTGAACAACAGCGCGTATACGTAATATTTCTATTTGCCGCTGCATCTAAAAATAAACCATTTTGGCCAATTGAAAGATAAATATAAATTATTATAATCAAGTTTATTTATTTCGTCATTGGCCTTTTTTAGTTTTCTTTAAACGCTTTAAATACATTTTTGGCCATTTTTGCGTTTTAAGATTATTTTTTATTTTGGCTTTTTTGTGTTATTTGAGTAGATTTATGACAGCAAAGTTTGCAATTCATCAGCGCCGCAAAGCAATTCAATAAATTTTTGCTCGTTTCATGTTTTGAGTTTGTAAACAAAAGCGTTAATAGTTTGTCAATTTTTTTTTTGAACAGCATCGTTTTTATTTATTTTTATTTATTTTTAAATTATATACATATTTTTTTTTTTTTTTTTTTACAAATTTTTTTGTTTTTGTTTTTTTTTCATAAGTTTTTATTTTGTATTTGTTTTTGTTTTCTTTTTAACTTAGACACGTGCCGCAAATTAATATTCTATTGACCTCAAACAAATATTTTCTAATATTTGCTTGAGTTTGTTTTTACAGCGTTTCGTTGCCTTTCATCTTTTATTATTAGTTTTATTTTTGTTTTAATAGATTTGTTATTTTGAAAGTTGTTTATTTTTGTTAAATCATTTTTTTTATTATTAAATAAAATAAACAAGGTTAAAATGTAGGCCAAAATATGCTTGGGGCGTGATAGATCCCATAAAGTTTTTATATATATATTCTTGATCAGCATTTAAAATAAAGTCGATAGTAGTCGATGTTTATACACCTTTTGAAATAAAAGAGCTCTGAAACTAAACAGAATGGAAAAGATCGGAACCCTTGTTGATACCTATTATAATTTATCTAGTCCCTTTATATTTTAGCATAAATATTTTTGAATTCTTATATGAAATCTAGACACTTTTTTGTCAAAGCTGAAACAAAAAAAAAATGCCATGTGTTTGTTGCTTTACGAGTTTGCCTATGCCTGCAATGTTGTTGTTGTTGTTCTATGACTCGAGCTTGTGTATTGTAATTACTGTTATTCTTTTGCATTGTATTTGTTGTTGTATGAAGCTGAAAATAAAAAGAGTGAACAAAAAAATATACTTTTCTTTTTATTCTTGTGACCCTTTTATTAGATTTCTGTACCCACCGTTCGGATACAATATGATCTCAGGGCGTAAGACGATTTTTATGATGATATTATATGCCATGTTCATAAAAATTCGGCGAAAAACAGCGGCAAATGAAAAGCAGTTCAGATTAGAGGGTTACTAAATATAACCAAAGTCTAAAAAGTAGAAGAAATCTTTCGACTTTAAACTGGAGCTGTAATAGCCGCCATCTACACACATTTGACGTAGATAGAATTTCGCAATGGGTGAAGTGGGTCAATCGACCCGATTCGATACTAAATATTATGATGGATATGTATTAATTGGATGGATTGATTTCAGCCCAATATCTTTAAAACCAAGCGAATAAATGCGGACGGAACAGGTAGACTTACGTACAGACGGACATAGCTAGATCGAGCCATCTCGTTAAGCTGATCAAGAATATATACTATACATATATACATCATAGGGTCCAAAACATCTTCTTTAATGTGTTACAAACTCTCCGACAAACTGAATGTATAAAAACAAAAAAAGACAGTTACACATTCTTGATCAGCATTGAAAAGACAGTCCATCTAGCTTTGTCTACCTGTCTGTCTGTCCGTCCTCCTTCTGTCCTAACGAACTATCTCGGAGACTATAGTATTTAGATAGAGCCCCCTATTTATAAATTTAAGTCACATTTAATTTGAATAATAAAATTACAATCTTTACAATACTTTATACAAATATTATAAAATATTTCCATATTACTTATTTCATCACGATGCGTAAAGGCGCCAATCAGTTTCATTCAGTTTTCAACAGACCACGATATCAGTAATTATACTAAAAGGCCCCACAACTCCCTCTGTCATTATCTCTACATGCATATTAATTTTTTTTATTTTATTTGAATTAATCTAATATAAATTTGTTTAGTTTCATTTTTCTACACAAGCTCAAATATTTATTTTTTTAAAAATATGTACGTGCACGCGAATTGTTGATGCGTTTTTTTTAAATAAATACAAAAATGTATCTGTGTATCTGTTTCACTCGGTTTTCATTACAAATCAAACTAACTCTTTCTCTCTCGTCTTCTTCTCTCTCTCTCTCTCTCTTACACACGTTGTTGATCTGTTGTTAAATCATTATCTCGCTAATTAGTCGCACAATAATTAGCTACATGCCAGCCAATATTTGTATTGTTCTACTGTTTTAATACATCGAATAATTATAAATAAAAAATAAATAAATATAGAAATTTAAAAACGCAATAAAATTAACACACTTGTTAAAAAAAAAAAAATAAAAACAAAAATACGAAACGATTAAAACAAAAAAAAAAAAAAACAATTTTCAGCACGCAAATTGTGAATTTACTACGAAATTATTTTAAAAAAAATGAAAATTAAAATATTATTTAAAACAATTACATTTGAGTGCGCTTTTAAAGCTGGCGCTATGCTTTTTTTTTTTTTTTTTTTTTGCTTAAATTTATTTTTAATGATATAAGTCAATTTAAATAAATGAATATTTATTAAGCAAAAGTAGGTCATTAGATAAGAAATTTAGGGAACTAACATAAGTACCGAGCAATGTAATTAGAGTGAAATATATTTAAAATTTTAGTTAGACGGCAATATAACAGATTGATAGAGACAGACAGACAGACAGAAAGAAAGAGAGACAGAAAAAGGGTAGACTTTCAGACACATCCAGTAGAAGACATATCCAAATCGACATACTAAAAAACGTGGTGGAAATTATGATTTTAGTGAGAGCGCGCTCCATTTAGTCTATATACTAAATGCGCGGATCGGAATGCTTGTGAAAGTATGTCCATTGTGGTAAGCGGTATCACTAGAATCACAATATCTCGAGAACTATTGAAGTATCCATAATATTTTTTTTTTTTTTTTAAGAAACTTGAATTTATAAGGAACCGGAACCCAGCGGTACCTACGGAGTTCCCACCCGATGCCCTCTCTAAAAGTGGCTAAGTTCCAAAAAAATTGTAATATAAAATTAAACTGTAATATATTGACTGTATTGCCTGTAATTTTTATAAAAATTCATCGAACGTTTTCAAAAATTTTGATTTTTAAAAAAACACTACTTTGATTTTTTAAATGGCGTGGCTGACGTAATTTTGAAATTTTACAAACTTTTTTTACGCTTGAATCTATCTCACCTAAGACATTTAACTTCCAAAGTTACAAAAAAACCGAAGACCCCCTTTTTTTTGACAGAATCTTGCCCATATTCAAATTGAAAATATTGTTGACGTACGATTTATTATTATTCTTATTTTAATTTTATTGTTTTCCTTGTTTTTTTTTTTCCAGGAGACGATGGTCAACTTCTTTGGTCAGAACATCAAGGTTCCAAGTGAGTAGCATACATTAACTAGAACATATTTTGCAAAAGATTTGAGAGATGCATACATCTAATCAACTTCTTGCCGACGATTTCATATAACTCAGCGTATAGATCATCTAACTCAGCTTTTTACTATCATTCAAGAACCTCTTTTATCGACTGGTGGCCCCATATGTTGCCCATTATCGCTTGTAGAACCCAGTTCATTTTCTTCTCTTCCAGCTTTGTTTCCGTTCTCCTTCCCACGTAGGATAGAAAATAGCTCGAAGTGATTCCTGAACTTCCTCCCTTACTATATCTTTTCAGAAGAGAATCGCCTTCCATATGCTGAGTGTTGATAACAAGCGTTATTTCGGTTACACATAATTTCACTTTCTTTCCATTTACGTCTTGTCTGAAAAGGCGCTTTTCTTCTCTCCGTTTGCAGAGTTCGTGAGTAGAAGTTTGACAGTCGTAATCAACATCGGACGCAGCTATATCTGTGTCTAGTATATCTAGTATATCTAGTATAGCCAATAATCTCTATGGCTGCCGTTCTCAACGAGTTGGATCTATGCTTCCACTGTTCTGAGATGTCTTACTAAGCAGGTGGGACACCATTATTGTAAAAGCATGAACGGTTTGTTGTGCTTTAAGCATGATAGCTGGTCTGGTAGTCTGGTTATTTCCTTATCTAGAACTAGATAATGGTCCTAAGACGGTATTGAGAACTTCTACTTCCTCTTAATTCAGTCAAAATTTTTAGTGAAATTTTCTTTTTTAAATAAAGCAATTCACTACATTATTTTCTAGAATTCTTAGGCAAAAAATAAAATAAAAAAGAACAAGCAACCAAATCACTCAAACCACAAAAAAAAAATTATTAGATAAGCAAAAAAAAAAAAAAAAATAAATAAATAAATAAATAAAAACACCAGCAATGTGGTATCATAACGTATCGTATCAGCAAGTGCGGTATTTGTGATTATGCACCATGAACGGAAAGACCTCAAGACGTATACACATACTATTCGTATGTATATATTAGGTTTAACGATGTTGGTAGTTTATAATTATATATACAAACATATGTAGATGTATATAAGTATGTATGTATCGAAAATGTGACGACGCCAACGTTGAACTTGAAACCAGTCACGTGCATGCGACAAGAATTATGATTGTACAGCAAGTATGGTAAGCAAGACGACAGCGCAGCTATTGTGCGATAATGTTTATAGTACAGTATACGCGTACATGTATCTATAAGAAAGCTAGAATGATATCTATACAATTACTATATCATCATCTGTATGATTCTAGTACATACATACATACATAGTCATCGTAGTCAGTCATGTACATTTTGTCGGCACAATGCTTTTATAGTAGCTTAGAATATAATTGGCAATTTAATCGCTTACTTGGCTGCTGATGATGATAAACATTTCAAAGAACAACGTGTGTGGTCTGCAATTCAACAAAATAATAAATAATTTGTATGTATCTTCTCTATTGGTCTGGGGTCTGGCTTCAATTTACAAATGCATTCGAACTGCAATTATCATTTGAATAATAAAGCAATTACGCATTCTAGAATTCCAGTAGCAGTTAGCTGCTACTATAAACTTTGATTTTATTGTTTTTGTTTTTGTTATGTGTGCCAGCAAAAGTATTAAATTGATCAAGTGTTAAGATTTCCTGGGTCGTCGTCAGACTAGCTAAATGGCTTTTATATTTTTTTTTGTTTTTTTTTTTTTTTGTGAGAACTTTCTGTAAGAATGAACTAACGAACAAACGGAAGGCAAAAGGTTGTAATTTTTTTTTCTCACAATGTTATTCGATTGAGTGATTTATATTTCCTGATTTTTACTATTTGCATGCATTAATTATGCAAGTTGCAGAAGTCTGGCATTTAAATACCTATTATATATAAATAAGTACCTACGATATATTTACTATTTTATAACAAGGCCAATTAAATACATATGTAAATGTTTAAAAACATATTTACACAACGAGGTACTAAATATTTATTTCCGTTTATATTGAAGGTATTTGTATAATTGAAAATATCCGTAAATATAAGAAAAAAAAAAGAAACAAGGAAAAGTCTTAACTTTCGTAGAGAATCGAAGCTATAATTGCCAATCCTACAGGGGGTGGAGTGTGGTGAAAAGATCTTCAAGCCCGAATGCTTCTCTCGGAATCTTGTATCGTACAAGATCAGTTACACCAAATTTTAGATACAAATATTGGGTTGTTCAATAAGTAATGTCGTATTTTTTCAATAGATGGCGACTCTTTAACATATTTTATGTTGTACTAATCGCATCGGGTCATCCTGTACGGCGATTTAAAGAGGATACGCAGAGCTACAAAGACACCCAGACTGTGTTGTGATTATATGTTCCAGTCTCAAGTTATACCGCGCCAAAGATGGAGTCCACCAAGCAAGAAATTCGCCATATTTTACGTTTTTACTATCTGAGTGTGAAGTTTATGGGCCCGATGCTGTAACGATTCGCACAGTACAGCGTTGGTTAAATCGATTTCGTTCTGGTGTAGTGCGATGTCAAAGATGTACGCCGTACTGGTAGGCCAATCCTCATAGAAACCGATAAAATATTCGAAATCATTCAAGTGGACCGGCATGTTAGCACTCGTTCGATTGGCCAGGAACTGGGTATAAGACACACAACCATTTGGAACCATTTGCAGAAGATGGGATTTCAAAAAAAGCTAGATGTTTGGGTGCCACACGAATTAACGCAAAAAAATCTTTTGAATCGCTTAAACGCTTGTGATACGCTGTTGAAACGGAACGAACTCGACCCATTTTTAAATCGGATGGTGGCTGGAGATGAAAAGTGGATCACTTACGATTACGTCCAGGAAAGGAATCATCCACTATGACCTGCTCAACTATGGCCAGAGGCTTAATTCGATCATCTACTGCGAGCAACTCGACCGTTTGAAGCAGGCGATTGACCAGAAGCGGCCAGAATTGGCCAACAGGAAGGGTGTAGTGTTCCACCGAACAATGCCTGGCCTCACACATCTTTGATGACCCGCAAGAAGCTACGGGAGCTCGGATAGGATGTCCTATCGCACCCACCGTATAGTCCGGACCTGGCACCTGGCACCGGTTCTACTCCTTAAAATAGTACAAGAGAAAAAAAATGTTTCAAGTTTCAAATGTGGCTCTATCTCTTATAGTCTCCGAAAACAATTAGTCTTTGAAAGCAATTAAGTTAATTTTCTTTTGTATAGAACCAAATTTTCTTTGATTTCGAGCTGTGAGGGGATAAGTAAATTTGTCTATATTTGCTCCATTTAGAAAAAATTTTTTTTTCTTTCTATTTTGCTTTCTTATTTTGGTGAATTTTATTCACTTTGAAAGCAAACTGTGGTGAAAATAGTACCAGAAATATATTTATCTTTATTCAACTAGCCACTTACAAAGCAATAAAAGAAAGCGTACTAGGTCAAAACTATGTTAGCAAACCTAGGCGGAATACTACACCTACTATGTATAATACTATGGTTGCTGTTACGTCAATATGGCACTGAAAAAAATACAATTTTATAACATGTTAGCCACATGTTTGCAAAGAGTTATAATTTTTTTTCGAAAAAAATGCACAATATTTTGGAAAATTTCTATATTCTTCAACACCATGCCTTCTTACATTTTATACAAAATCAGCTGTTCAATAAGCGTGGAAAATACAATAATTCTCAACATGGTTTTTGACCTAAAACTGAAATATAAACTGCGACATGTGTGCTGATTTCAGATATTCGGATTGAGTTTACATAATACTGAAACACACACACACATATTTTTATATTTCCGAAAGCCCTGTTGCAGTTAATGAGAAGTTCATTTATATATTTTTTTAACTTTAACGATTGTGCAGAAATTTGATAAGAACAATAATAAGGAAATTCAATTCCATATAACATATATATATATATATTTTTTATATATACATTTAGATATGATAAAGTTTTATTTATTTTTAAAACAATTATAATGAATTATGGAGCCAACACAGTGTTACCATAAATACGCGACAGATATAATACTTCAAAATTCATAAAATGGTATTAACTCGTATTTAATTACTTAAAATGTCACATTTTGTATGTCTGGAATGTCTGAGTTTGTGTTTTTTTGAAGTTTACCGATTTTAGCAAAATACACAATTACGTGATTCGTCGTCGTTTGAACGAGTTTCTGATTTAAAAGCGTTGACTGGAACACTTAACTGATTTATGTGATACAAAGTTTTATTGACAAAAAGTCTTATTAATGTCGAAACATTATAAAAAAAATCTTGGCGCCAGTGGAACTTGCTTTTTTATTTTATTGTATTTCAAAATACAAAATAAATAATTACAGATCAAGTTGAATAATTTTTAAAGCATTTTTATTATTTTTTAAGAAGTTCAAAGTAGTTGTTTTTTTTTTTTTTTTAAATCATGGAAATCATTAACATTTTATTCTTTTATTAACGTCCACCACCACCCATTTGTGCACCCATTTGTGCTGCATTATTTGCCATATCCATGCCCATTTTGGCGCCGTTAGCTGCAGCGCCTGCTGCTGCCTGTGCAGCATCTTTGGCTGCATTTGCAGCTTCCTGTGGATTAGGTGGACCTTGTGCTTGCGCATATTGTAGGCACTGAAAAAATCATATTTAATTTTTTAAAATTTTTTTTCTATTAATTAACTACTCCAATTTTTTTTTTTTTTTTTTTTTTTGCTTACCAAAAATGCAATAACTGCAAAAAGATAAACAATGAATTTCATTGCAAAAACAAAAAGTTTAATACGTATTATTGTAGCAATTCCGGTTTACTAAATATCATTTGCACGTGTACAAACCCTTTTATATAGCAAAATTTTGAAATTAGAAATATTTTTTTAAATTGTATATTGCATGTCACACAAGCTGCTTATCCAAAGTCTTATCAATGTCATCTGTAAAATGTATTATTTTTATTAATGTAAATAATTGTTTTTATTTCACATGTGGCACACACCAATTTGTACCTTTCGATAAGTATGTATTTATAATTATACACACTATAATTATATGTAATTAAAATTAATATCTATAAAGCTTAATGATTTTTTATCGCATAGAATTCTGCGCGTTTTTATTAGGCATTTAGTCTTGTGCGCATATTATTAAAATATTTACTAATTAATATATCATTTTTGTTCTATGACTTAATTGAGTAGTCATTAGTATAACAACACGAGCTGGGTATAATATTAATAATAAAGCACATGGTGCAATTATACAAGGTGCTGTTAAGCGCTTTTTCTCGCTCAATATGTTTCGTACCAATGTTAGTCATTGTTAAAGACAAAAGCTGAAAACAGAGCGATACAAAGCAAATAAAATAAATGTCTCTCTCTTCTTGGCACTCTCACTACTTAAGAAAAAACCGTTACATTCTTCTAACTCATTCATTATCATACGCTACTGTTACAAGGTACCAATGATTCGCTTGACATCACCTGTTATAATTTCAATAAGATAGAGCTTACAGAGGGACAGACGTACTTTTTATTGATTGATTTCTCTTAAAATGTTGCAAAATATTCGCTAGAATATGAAAAATTTTTTCTTTGAGCTAAAAAATGAGAAATATGACACGAAAATCTGCGACTTGTCTGTACAGCTTTTACTGTTAGATTATTTAGACAGACGGACAAAGTATATTGTCTACTTTTAGAAAAGAAATTTATTTGCGAATTGTAAGTCAGGTGAAATTCATATTCAATTTGGTATTTCTACATAAAACATTGATCAGTTTTTTATATCAAACTAGCGATTACTCGGCGTGTGTTTTCCGTTTTACATCTGCTGAATTTTTGTTTTTTTTATTATTGCAGCGAGATCAAAATATGTTGGGGCTAGTATAAAAACATACAAAAAACACTAAAAAATACCAAAGACCTTGTCACTTCACTGCTTGTTTGCAAGTAATACAAAAAAAAAAATTTATGTGAAAAGCCAATAACAGACTTCATGAATAGAACAAATATACCTAATGCATTGTTTTAGTGGTCTTGAATCATTCTTGATTTAATGCCTTTAAAATGATATCGGTTTGGGAAAAAACAGTGGAATGGTTCCAAAGTCTATAGCGGACATAGAAACATTTTTACTATTGCATGCATTTTTTCTGTTTAATTTCTTTTTATTTTTAAATTTTTTGATAATTTTTTTATTCATTTTGATTGTGTTGCACTTTTGTTAAATAATATTGAACTCATTCAAAAAAATCTTTTAACCGATTAAATGACACACATAGTTTCTTTTTATATTCACTTAAAATTAAAAAAAATGTCTAAAAAAATTTCTTCAAATGCTTTAATGGGTTAAACACTGTCCGATTTAAATTGTCTAAATATAAAAATATTGATTTTTTTTTTCTTCTTTTTCTTTTGATTACGCAAAATTAAAATGTCTAGACTTTCAAACAGACAGACATATACAATCGATCAAAAGACAAAAAAAAATACGTAAGCAAATTTTATCACAGACAGACAGACGGATTGATTTGGATTGAATTTATAAATAAACACAATCGATGACAACTTTTTTAAGTGAAAATTAACAACACTTTAAATAAATTATACAATCGTGTATAACAAAAAATTTGTATGTGAAAATTTATTTTACAAAAAAAGTAAAATTACGATAATATTTTACAAATTACATAGTTAAAATCTTTAAAAACAATTTGTCGGCATGATTTGCTTTTAAACTGTTGATTATTTACAGCGATAATATAAATTTTACCTTGAATTTTTACATTTAATTACTTAATTTTTTTTTACGCAGAAATTTAATGTTTTATTTGTGAAACTCATCGATTTATTTAATCAAAGCTGATAGCTTTAACGACATCGAACGAACGTCTGTCATATGATTTGGCAAAGCTCTGTGGAATTCCCCGATTTACTAAGAAAAATAATATTGTAAGTTTATTTACATTTCCACGAATTCATATTTAAAACAAATAATAATAATATTAATAAAAGGGCAAGTAAAGGTACTTCACTTGAAAAATGTGGAAATTCCGTAAGCTATTTTTAAAATTAATGTTGTGAAAATTAAAAATAAAAAAAATGACAAACAGCGTTATTGTTAAATTCAAATTAAAAAAAAAAATATTAGTAAACAAATGATAACTACTTGTAGTGTGAGTCACTATTACGTAGAATAGTAATTGGTCAAGCTGTTCAAAATAGTTTTGATAATATTTATTACTCATTATTCAATGTCAAGGTAGTGGGAACCTAATATCATTTAGATAGGGCAAGTAATAAATGATTGAAAACAACTTAGTTGAAGACATTTCTAGTAAAAGTGATAATACGATTGAGGTGGGGTTAACAAGAATCTTAATTACTTGGTAAGTATGAAAAATAAATGCTGTTTATACCACGTTTACACTATAAGGGCTACGGACAAATCCTTTCTAGGTAACACTGCCTTAGGTTTGGGATTCCATGACTTAAATCTGACAGATATTGTTGTAGTTTTCAGCAGTAAATTGAGTAGATGAGTTTTATAGCAGTAGATTTTTTATACCCTCCACACATAGTGTGAAGGGTATTATCAGTTTGTCAGAGAGTTTGTAACGCATTAAAGGAAGCTTCAGAGATAAAGTATATATATTATTGATCAGCTCGACAAGACGAATCGATTTAGCCATGTCCCTATGTCTGTCTGTCCGTCCGTCTGTCTGTTGCAATTCGTTTTTCACGGAAAGTTTTAAAGATAATGACCTGAAACGTCTGAACCAAGGTGCCACGCCCATTTTTGGAAGTAGCCCCATACAAATTTACCATTTTTTTCGATTTTTTCTATGAAACTAGTTATTATTTATGAATGTATTTACTACAAATTGAGTAAAAACACTTCTAATGGCATCCAATATCACAAGAAAGTGCCACGCCCATTTTTTGATATGGCCCCCATACAAACCAAGCGCCCATTTTGCAGATTTTGTGTAAAATCTGTGTAAAATCACTTATACTGTTATCCTATGAATATGCTACCGACATGACAAGGATCGGGCCACTATAACATACAGAACCCATACAAACTAAAATTCATTTTTTTATTTTTTAAAGTTAATGTTTTATATGCATTTTTGCTTAAAATTTTACATACATTTACGTTGAGGAACACATTCTACGTCACTGATGATCATATATGAACTAATTAAAGTTTCGTGTGGTGGGTATTTGAACTTCGGTGCTACCGAAGTTAACGTTTTTCTTGTTTCTTTAAACGTTATACAACACTGCTTTTTGGCAATGCAACTCAGTGCTTGACTTTTAATTTCAATGAAAACCAAGGTTATTTTTTTTTTTATACCCTGTACACAAAGGGTAAAAGAAGGTTTGTGCAAATGTATGTAATAGACAGAAGGCGGCAAGATAGACCCTACAAAGTATATATATTCTTGATCAGAATTGAAAGGGGAGTCGAACCAGCAATGTCTGTCTGTCCTGCTGTCTGCCTGTATGAATCTCTCTCATCTCGGAGACTATAAGAGATAGGGCCACCATATTTGAATCTAACACTCTCCTGAGACGTCGGGCTTTCTCTAGACCCATTTTAAGAGGTACCCCTCATACAAATCTACCCCAAATTTTGAGTTTTTGCATAAAAACGACATTGTTTCTTATTCTAGGAAGTCAAAATTTTGTACAAATTATGTCTATGATAATCCTAATAAAATATCACAACATTAGGTTAACTGTGGTATAGCCCCCATACAAATTTATACCTGTTTTCAAGTTTTTGTTTGAAAATCCAATACAAAAGATTTATTACATAGATAGGACTTAACTTAAGGTACAGGGTATCTTGCAGTCGAGCATACACGCCTTCAGCGTTCTTTCTTAATTGAAATAAATTTTGAACTAATTCAGAAACTTATACATTATTTCTTTCAACTTTAGAAGTTATTCAAAAGCAACCAAAAAAGATTTTGCGGTGACAACACTGTTTACAAGTTTTGCCAATTGGACCACGGCGAAGAAATAGCTATGTCCATCCGTTAGGTCCGTTCAACTGCCATACGAAATAGATTGTATAGAAGAACATTTGAGATAGAATCACCAAACTAAATACTTAGATACCTTTAAACCCTAGGAGCTACTTATATCAAAATTTTGTTCCATGCTCATTTAAGGGATAGAGCCAAACAAAGCGTACTTCAAATTATAAACACCGAAATCTCTTACACAAATCTAGTCTATAAATTTTAACGCAGGACCGTAACCAGTGTGTGAATATAGTGTATCTGAAGGATCTTCCATGGTTTTCGAGATATTATAAACTAAAAACTTAAAAAAAACGTTTTTTTTTTTTCTTTTTGTTTTTCTTTAAATATATCCCATTCCCATTCATTCCGCCCATTTCTATTCCCCATTTCATCCACACAATGCTACAAACTGATTTGATTGATTAATAAATAAAATTGAGCATTTTAAAATTGATTTGCATTATTTTATTTATTTGATCAGCTTGCATTTAATATAAATAATAAATAAAAATTAAATACAATTATTGCATAACAATTTTCCAAACGATAATTTGTTTATTTCTATTTGAAATAACTGCAACGAAATCAATGACAAAAAATTTATGCAAAATATTTCATTTATTGCATTCGTGCAACATTGTTGTTGTTTGTTGCTGTTAAATAATTATGAAATATTTATTAAAAAATAAATATATTTTTATACAAAACTTTTCCGAGATAAAATGAAATTATTTGTATTTTTCTTTTCAATTTTTTTTTTTCCACATAATTTTGCATTGTGCATTTCGCTGCTTATTATTATTGCCATTTTAATAATACATAATTAGCACGTAGCTTAACGATCGTAATCATTTATTTTGCAAAACGTTTGCAACATTAAAAAGAAATAATAATGTGAATAATAATTAAAATTAAAAAACAATAAAAATCATAATAAAATTTTATACACATTTTGTATTTTCATTTATTTATATATTTATTTGCATTTAATTGTTATTTGTTTATGATAAAATTTTATGTGTTTTTTTTTTTTGAACTGACTGACAATAAATTTGTAGCTTTTTGAAATTTTTTTGGATGTGGTTTTGCCTTTTAAGTAGGTGTTAATATGTTTAGGAACAAAAAAAAATAGTTGACTTATTGCTTTAGAAAACTATTTTAGCACAAAAGGTCAACAAAAAGTTAATAAATTAAATTAGCTAAACAATTATTATTGAAAATTTTATACAAACAACAAGCGTCATTGTCTGCGTCATTGGCTTTGTATGTCGTTAATAGATATCGATGACCGAGAACACCACCATGCTTTGAAATGATGCGCTGAAGTGCGTTCGAGTGAACTGTGCAAAGGACTGCACAGTGGTTTAAAAGTTGCAAGAGACGTTACGAATTTTCGTAAACTTACAATTTAATTTCGATTTTATGCAAACAAAATGTAAATAGAAGTACAAAAATACTTTGGTATTTATTAGCACGAAACAATGGAATTGGAACAAAAAATTATAATAGTGTTGCACAATCCAAACACATCAGAAACAGCTGTTTTCGTACACTTTTTTTTTAAAAAATGGCAATATTTGTACAACTTTATTATTATTTTATTTTTTTTAATATTTAAATTTAAAAAAAAAAATTACAATTATTATAAATAAAATGTGCAATTAACAATTATCAAAATATAAAACAAAAAAATCGAAACTTTCCGCATGAAGTTTACAAATTAAAAATTTTTGAAGTTTGAGAAAGTTTTGAAGTTTCTTTATGACATCTCTCAAAGTATTCATAGGTGCTGCAAATTGTTACTTTAAACTGAAATATAGTTTTACTATTTTTTTTTTTTTTTAAATAAACGTAATCTGTTGCGCAAAAGAAACATGCTTTTTCCTCAGTTTGCTCCAATTCTTCATGAGCTTTACATTTCAGCTGCTCTGCTAATTTGCACTTTTGCTCTTTTATAACTTCACAATTTATACCTAATTGACTATGTGCCTCTTTCATTTGTTCCACTTTCTGCCACTTTATCTCTTTTAATTCATCACAATCTGCATATTTCAGCTGATTTTTCATTTGTTTATGTTCCTCTTTCATTTGTTCCAGTTCAAGCGTGCTTTTCAGTTGATCTTGTGCCATTTTCCATTTTAATTCCTCCATTTCTTTTTTAAGGATTTCATATTTCAATTTTCAATTCATTTTCTGCCTTTTGCTGTTTTGCTGCTTCTTTTGCTTTCTCCTTCTTTTCATTCATTTTTTGTTGCTTTAGTTTTGCATGAAGTTTAAATAAAATTTCTTTTTCCATTTCTTGTTTCATTTCCATATGTACCGCATTCATTATTTCAAGTGACTTTTCAATGGTCCGATTGACAAGCATCTTTAGCATTTCAATGTGTTCTACTATTAACTTTAATTTAACATCACCAAGCTCTATTTGAGCTATGTAGCTTTTAGTTTGCTTTATATTAGCATCAGCTGCTTGCTCGCCGCAAAGCTGTTCCAAATGTTTAATTGATTCTTTTAGAAGATTACAGCATAAATCTTGTTCTTGACGTGCTTCAATTGTTACAAATAACTTTTGAAAACATTCATTGCAACCAATTTTTAGATTCGAAAGTATTTCAATTTTCATTTGAAGCGTTTCGACTGCCACATTTGTTACAGGCTGTAAGAAATAATTTCAAGTTAAGCATTTAAAACACTGCTTCCGCTACTTTCTCACCGTATAAGACATCAATTTAATTTGCATTTCACGTTCATTTAAATTTGTTTTCAAATCGCTTAACTGTTGCATCAAATTTTCAATCTGTTTCTATTAAAATTTAAATTTTTTTAATTTTCTTATTTTAAATTAAAAACTAAATTTACCTGCTTTTCTTTAATACTTTCATTTTGTTCCATTACAGCTTGTTTATGTGCCAATTCCTTTTGTTTCAAACATTCTTTTATTTGTTGCAACATTTCCTCTTTGGAAACACAAAAGGGCACAAATCTTTGCAGCCTGTTGTCTCTTTCTAATTTGATATTAAAAAAAAAAACATTTAAGTTTTTAAATGTTTCAAAATAATTAGAAATTACCTGCGTCCAAATTTTCTTCAATATTTTGTTATATTTATCTTTCTGCTCTTTCAATTGTTCTAACAATTGTGTTATGACATTGCCAGCATCACTTAAAGCTGCTTTACGCCAATTGGCTTCCTCATTAAGCATTGCCATTTCGATAGTTTTTTCGTCAAGTTGTTTGTTAAGCGTTTCCTTTGCTTCATCGATATTTGTTTGTTTTGCATAGCATTGCAATTTATCGTGCGCAATTTTTAGTTGCATTCTTAAAGCCAAATTTTCATTTTCCAATTTTATAAGTTTTGCATCTTTTTTCTTGCATCTAAACCAAGTTCGGGTTCTATGAATAATGCTCTATATAACTCAGAACTAATGCGTACGCGTTTACAAAGTTTGGAATTGTTCTTGTTACCATTTGATAAATCGAAATCGTCATCATCGCTGCTGGAGCAGCTAGTAAAATCATGCTCAATGGACATTTTCCGATTATAACGGAATGTATAGTTTTCGTATCAAAATATATTTTATGTTTCTAAATGCTTAAAAATCTTGTATAAAATTTTGGATGAAATCTGTCTTAAAGTTAGTTTCTTGACAACTTACTCTACGATAGAAACATACATTGTTTCAGGGATAGTTGTATCTAGTACAATTTTTTTAAAAAGTTTCTAATCTATTTGGGTCATTAAATGCGAATCTGAAGTTGGAATTTAAAAGTTGATCAGTAACAGCTGACAAAGGGAATGGAACAAACAATGTAAATAGAGACGTGCGCGGAACACCGAAACCCATGGAACAATTTTAAATAAAACCGATGGGCGGGATGGAAAAATATCTTTTAAATTGGCAGGTAGAATGTAGAATATTGATCTGGTAATGAAATTCGATATTTGGCCTTTCTAAGCGAATCAAAGAAAAATGCAATGGTTCGATTTGAGCCAGATTGACATAATTTATTTTAATTTTTCTAGGTTTATACCTTAAAAATGGCCCTATCTCTGATAGTATCCAAGAGAAACGGATTCAAAAAAGGCAAACGCAGACAGCTTTTGATGCTGATGAAGAATAAATGTAAACATACTATATGGGACCTGTTATATACATCTGTTAAATATGAATATACCCTAGGGAATTTATTTTATTAATGTTGATAAAAAGTCGACCGAACAATTTAAAACAAAAAAACCGGAATTACAAGAGCTGTAAAAAAAAAATTGTATATAGGTATGGGCGGATTCGAGATAAAATATTTAGCCTCCACTCATCTCTAATTGACTCCGAAGAGCTTGGTCTCTTTATTTAGGATTGCTGTGTGGTGTCAAAAATAAATTTGAAAGAAAACAGATATGGTAAGGTAATGGAATGGATGATTGGAATGGTAAGATTGTACGTCAATCTAAGTCGACATTTTGTAATTTATTGTAAAATTCATACCAAAAGTTTTATAACAAAAAATTGGGGCTGAGTACATAAATTGATATAAAATATATCTTAAAAAGCTACTGCTTAACGATTAACTCTCGTTTTAATTTATCGTTTTTCTTGTTTTAAGATTTTGCCTATGCCCTCAATGTGTTTGTTGTTTTATGTCTCGAGAATGTGTGTTGTAATTTAATTTTTTTTTTTACTGGAATACCTCTAATATTAACAATATTTTGTTATTTTTTCTCCCATTCTTCTTATTTAAATTTACTCTCGTACCAGAGTAACACATAAACTTAGGTCAATGAACATAAAATTGCTGTACGTACACTTTCCCTCTAAAATGTTGCTACTCAAATCTTTTCATTTACAGCCACAAACTACTACGCTTGTATTACATCCTTTGAGAAAAATAGCTTTATGTATGTATGTGTGTAGGTGGTATCTGTGTGTAAACTTTACAATACTGACCACGTACTACACAACGTAAGTGGCTTCCTTGGCTAAAATGCGTCAATACAAACCACTTTGTTGTTGCATTGCATTGACCAACAACGCCAACGAATGTTTGTGTTGTTTGCTGATAATTTTATTTTACGCTTTGTCAATACACAATATAATTTTATATGTATTAACCCCAAACCCACTCTCTAAAATAAATTCAATTTTATTCGTTTCGCTGCTGCTGCTGCGGCGTTTGATGCACTCTTGCCAATTAAAACGCCAACGTATTTTTTTTTTTTTTTTTTTTTTTAGTTAACAATGCGCCTCCGTAACTGATATCCTGACTGTGTGCCCCAAGTGCAATTTATGTTGTCTATCATTGATTGGTTTTGATTTCATTTTAAACTGTCAAAAAAAAAAAAAATATGATGAAATTAACTTAATTATTTGCTTGCAAACTGGTTTATTTTATGGGATTTTTTCTTTTTTCCTTTTTTTTAGTACACGTTGGCGTCATAGCAAGGACATGCGTGGTTTAGGAATGGGACTCTGATTTTCGTTTTTTATTTTTTTAATTTATTGCTTTATATTTTACAACATAAATCATACAGCAAAATCGTTGAGGCGTTTTATTGCTTTTTAATATAATTTTGTGATTATATTGTGAGCATAAAATAATTGGGTGTATTTTATTTTAGGTGGGTAGATAGATTGTTTAAGGTTTATTTTTTTTTTTTAATCTTTTCAATATATTGCCATTTATTTAGCCCTTCGGAATTCAACACGTACAGCCTAAATCGTATCAGTTTTTATAAATTACATAGCAGTCTTCATCTGTACAAAAAAATTAGCGAATACGTTTTACGGTCGTTTTGGCTGCTCTTTTGGCTCTTTTCGTACTAAAAAATACCATTTTTTTGATTGCAGCGTTCCCAAAATATGTTGTGGCACGCTGCAAACACCTGTTTTTGTGTTTTTGTTTTTTTTTAATTGCAGCGAGTCCATAATAAGTTGGGGCTAGTATAAGAAAAGCATATAAAAAAAAAAATTTTTATATGGGAAATTAGAAAATCGACTTTTTCAATGATCCGAGTATGCGTAATGTATTGTATTAGTAGAATTTTAATTTACTTGCATTATTATCTTTTAAAGGAAACCGGTTTGGTATTCATCCGTTGAATAGTTTCAACATACATAGCGGACATAGAAATATGTTTACAAAAATTCGAAAGTAATCAGTAAATTTGTATGATGGCTGTACCTAAAATTGGGTGTGGCACCTTGGTTTGACATTAAATGATATTAGAATCCTTCCATGTATATTATTTGTTTTCCTACAATAAATCGAAAAAGGTGGCAAGTTTGAATGGGACATTTCCTTTAAGTTTTCAAAACTATAAGCCAAGATTTTGTAGGTGTTCCCCAAATTTTATTTATACAAATTTTTTTTTTTCTCAGATCGGATATTATTATTTTGAGATTTACGAATCAATCGATTGAAGATTTATTAGATTAATGGTGTCTTTTCATGTAAAAATTTCAACGTAAAGTGCACATATTAGCCAGATCTATAAAATCTTAGTCTTTTTAATAATCCCAACCACACATTTATGATCCAAAACATTATAAAAGGGTTGTTATGTGTTATAATAAATTTTATGAGCTACACTTGGGTGTGTTTGTTTTTTTTTTTTTTTACCAACACAGCACAAAGTTCTTGTCTAATAAATGAATACTGATAAAAATTCAAAATAAAATGGGTAAAGTAAGAGAAGTGCAAACTACTTTGCCCTGGCAATGAACTAAAATAATAGTACAAACAAAAACAATATAAAAATGTGTGATATGCAGCTAAATATATACATACATATTGCTTATAGGGAGTACGTCATGCACGAGTCAATATGGTGTATAAAACGTAATTGCCAGTAAGAAATGAAAAAAAAAAAAATTATACATTTCCGATAATGCATTTAGCTGTGAGGGATGTTGAAACGTAAGAAAGGAAAACGACATACGTAAGTACGAATGTACATTTACGCGAGATTTCTGAGAATTCATTCATTAACAACAAAGCTACATCAATATTTATACAATATAAGGTGTTGTTGTTGTTGTTTTTTTATTTATATAGTATTGACGTAGTCATTGACAAAATTTTGCTTGTACAATAGTTGTGTACAAAAAATCAGTTAAATGCAATGTATCTTATTTTTATGAATAAACTAAAAATAGTAAAAATGTATCTTGTAGATACATTTTGAAGATAGGCAATTCATTAGAATTTCGAAACATTGTATTGAACTATTAATTTATTTTGATTTTTACTAAATTATAAATTATTAAAACTTCGTTTGATGTATAAAAAAACAAGCAATAACGTTTACTTCGGTAGCACCGAAGCTCAAATACACGTCACACGAAATTTTAATCATTTTCTTGAAAAATAAAAAAAATGAAAGGTGTGCTTGTGTGGGGTCCATATGTTATAGTTGTCCGATCCTTGTCATTTCGGAAGCATATTCATAGGATAACAGTAGAAATGATTTTTGCCAGATTGTAGTGAATATATGCATAAATTAGAACTATTTTCATATAAAATCTGAAAATGGGCGCTTAGTTTGTATGGGGCCCATAACAAAAAATGGGCGTGGAACCTTTCTTTTGATATTGGATGCCATTAGAAGTGTTTTTACCCAATTAATATTAAATACATTCATAATTTATAACTATTTTGATACAAAAAATCGAAAAAAATGGTAAGTTTGTATGGGGCCTATATCTAAAAATGGGCGTGGCACCTTGGCTCTGACATACAAACTGCTTAGAAGCACAAAAAAGCTTAAGTTTCAAATATCAAGTCAATATCTTTAAAACTTTCCGAGAAAAACGCATTGCAACAGACAGATGGACGGACAGACAGACAGACGAACATGGCTTAATCGATTCGTCTTGTCGAGCTGATCTATAATATATATATACTTTATGGGGTCTTCGATGCCTCCTTAAATGCGTTACAAACTTTCCAACAAACTGATTATACCCTACACTATGTTGGCGGGTACACTATGTGTGGTGGGTATAAAAGTATCTTTTAGTTGAATAGAAAAAATAAATAATTACACTGGTCTACAAGGGTTTTGCGAATAAGACGGGACCTGGTGTTTCTGAACGGATTTTTCGTGCTGAACACGAATCCGGGGTCAAAAATGTCCCATCACGTCACGTTTTCGAGAAAAAAGGGGTTGAAACCCCTAAAAACAGCGTTTTTGGACATTTTCGAAAAATTGTAGAGCCGAACCCTGACGTGCTACAAACTTTGCATATGTCAGAAATTAAAGGTAAAATTGTGCCCTTTCGAATGAGCCTTATGCCAAATTGATCGCATGTGCCCTTGGAGCAGGGGTGTATTTGTGTCTAGGGGTGCAGGGAAAAACAGCGTTTTTGGCCATTTTGAAAAATTGTAGAGCTGAACCCTGACGTGCTACAAACTTTGTATATGCCAGAAATTAAAGGCTAAATCGTGCCCTTTCGAATGAGCCCTATGCCGAATTAATCGCATGCACCCTTAGATCAGGGAGTGTATTTGTGTCTAGGGGTGCAGGGAAAATTGATCGCAGAAAGGGTGATGGGACATTTGACCCCGGATTCGTGTTCAGCACGAAAAATCCGTTCAGAAACACCAGGTCCCGTCTTATTCGCAGAAAAAAGTTGAAATTTGTAGACCAGTGTTATCATTCTCATTATTCGTTGTTTTGTTTTGATATTCATATTTGTTTTTGTTACGTTTCGCTTTTCGTTAGCATTTTCGTACATTTTTTTTACGTTTTTTCATTTGTGATTTTTCTTTTCCGCTTGTAATAAACAAATTAAAAACGTCGTCATGTGCATTAAGCATGAATGTATCTGATAGATACAAAAATTATTTCATTTAATGATTATCGTTGCATGCATACAAAACAATAACAACGTTTTGTGTGTGTGGTAGGGGGAATTTTTTTTTCTTTAGTACATATATTACGCTTCTGTTATTTTTTATTGTTAATGAGGTTGAAGTGCGCTTGCACCTTGGCATAAATTGAATATTTAACAAAAAGCAAAACAACAACTTTATTAATGCCAACAATAAAACAATAATAACAACAACAACAACAGAACATCATTAACAAATTGCATTTTACACAAATTTGCTAAGTGTTTTGTTATTATTTTTTCACGTATTTTTATAAGCCGGATTTTGACTTTTCGCCAAATGACCTTAGAAATATGGTTTATGTCAATTTATCTTTTTTTTAGTGACGCGCAAAAAAAAAAATAAATAATTTATTTAAATATAATATACGCCAAAAAAAAATATATAAACAAATCTTATAATGAGTGCGAAGGTCACATTTGTGGTTTGTTTTAAATTTTTGCAAAGTTCAAATGTATCTGCGCAGCGTCAAAAAATTTGCTTAATTTGCTTTCTTTTAATAAAAATAAATATTTAATTATGTAGCTAAAATATTCATTTGTCACGACTTTTTTTTTTTTTTTATTTATTTATTTATTTTTTTTTTTTTTGCAAATCGTAATGCAAAAATTTCGCATTAATCAAATGTTCATTCATTCAGTTGTTTTCTTATCTTTTTGTATAATTTATGCGCATTTAAATTTTTAAATATTTTACGTTTATCTTTAAAATTATATTTTTTGGCAATTTTTTATTTTTATGGTTGTGTGTCGTTTTTTCATTGATATGCTGCGTTGTACTAAATACAAAAAAAAAATTTCAAATTCGATTTATTGAAATTTGAAAATTTCATGTTTTTTTTTTTTTTTGCGATTCGAAAGATTTATTTTATTTTGTTTGCTTAATTAATTAATTATTTGCGTGGTTTTTTTTTTTTTTGCATTATCTAAATTAGATAATGATTTTTATTATGACGTAATATTTTTAAGAGAAACTTGTTCAATGAAAGTATTCAAACAGCTTTGCTGGTTTCTGATATCTAATATCGTCCAATTAGTTATAAGAACTAATTTCTACTGGAGCTTTTGGACCTGATGCTTTAAAGGAGGCATCGTATATGGGAATATATTTGCAGCTGAACAGACAGAATCCAGTAGTTTTTAAACATGGGTTACTACCTTTGTCACTCCCACGGGACCCCTAGGTACCATTAGGGTTTGCTAAACGCCACCCTGCGTCCCAGAGAGCGCATCATCTGTTACCAAATTTAAAGTCATGCTGATATTGGCACATGTTACTTCCCACCTTGGTAGAGTGTGGGGCCTATCTAAGACCTTGGTGCCTGTCTGATACCTACAATCAGTCATGCCAAGTTGAATTTGCAGTTCCATGATGGAGCCTTTGGCTCGACCTACGAATTTGGTTTCCAAATCAAGTCTCTAGAGATACTCAGGTCAAAGATATAGATTTTCCGTTTAATATTTTTAAAAAATCGCGCCCTTAAACCTTAAAAAAATTAAATTAAAAAAATTAAGTTCGGGCTCTGCGCTGGTTCTAAAGTTCAGTATTCCAAAACCCAGAAACCGAATTTTTTTAAACATTTTTCATTTGTATTAGATGATAATCTAACAGTGATAAACGATTTTTTTTTAAAGTGGGCGTATGGGTGGGCGTAGTAAAAAAAAGTAATTCGTTATTCCCAGTTACACTCTCGAAAATTTCAGGAAGATCGGTCTAAAAAAAGATGGTTGAGTGGGTGGGCACGGCCTAAAAAAAAATTGTAATTTCAGGAAGATCAGTCTAAAACAAGCAAGAACGTTAACTTCGGAAGCACCGAAGCCGTATAACAAAATGGGCGTGGCACCGTTTTTATGAAATTGGATGTTATTAAAGTGCTTTTTATCCATATTTGTAGTAAATACATTTACAAATAATAACAATTTTCATACAAAAAAATCTAAAAAAATGGAAAGTTTGTATGGGGGCTATATCTAAAAGTGGGCGTGGCTCCTTGGTTCTGACATACAAACTGCCTAGGAACACACAAAAAGCTTAAGTTTAAAGTTTCATGTCAATATCTTTAAAACTTTCAGAGAAAAACGCATTGCAACAGACAGACAGACGGACGGACAGACAGACGGACATGGCTAAATCGATTCGTTTTGTCGAGCTGATCAATTATATATATACTTTATGGGGTCTCCGATGCCTCCTTTAATGGCGGGTATAAAATAATATATTATAAAAAAATATATTATTTTTTCCAAAGTTCCAGTTACACTCTTTGAAAATTTCAACCTGGGCTGTATATAGCCGTTTACCTCTACCCACCCACTGATTACACTAGTTTAGACCACAAAAAGGATTCAGGGTTCTCATGGAACTGTATTTCCATGTATTTGAAAGCGTAGACTATAAAAATGGGATGACGATATTTGAAGTCAGCTAGTTCTACCCCGGCTGCTGTTACTTGTTGCGACGCTTGCTGCTAATTACTTGGCTGTCATTCTCTGTGGTCTCTTAGCATTTTACTTAAATTCAATTTGTAATAAACCAAAAACCAATTTATCTAGCCAATTATAGAAAATGTAGTTATAAAAAAAAAAATAAAAAAAAATTTCAAATAAAAAGACGAAGCTAATAACACAGAACAAACACAAAGACAAATTGAAACAAATCAGAGAAAATTGAATTGATTTGATATGCAGCTGACATGCTCTAAACAAAAAGAAAAACTAAACTGAATGAAACTGCAACCAGACTGAATGTAGTAACATATTTTTTTTTTTTTTTTTTCAATGAGTTTTCAAAGTTGTTTGCGTAAAAGGACATAATGTAATTTCCAATACGAGAAACCCAAGCGAACTGAAACAAGAAAGGGTGACATATACGATTGTAGCATACAACCATTGACATAAGATACATTATTGCAAATTGTTTCAATTTTATAAGAATTTTACTCGTACTACTCGGGTAAGTATTTGTAAATATAAACAGTCAATGACAACGACGACGACGACAAAATGTCCTAACATGACACGACGACGACGACAACAAGAGGACATGCAGCGTGCATACTTATAAAAGAGTACGAGTTGGGGTTGAGTTGAAGTTTTAAACGAAAAAAAAGAAAAAAACGAATCTTTTAGTTAAAAACTGCTGTCAATGGACCTCAAACAATATTAAATGAAATTCGGAGTTAAAGATTTTGACATTTTATTATTTTTATTTTTTGTTTGGTTGAAATTTGAGCTGTAACATGCAATCAAATGCTGTTGGCACTTTATTGTTGTATTTATGCTGTTTATTTTAAATGTATCTCAAAGGACACACATTGAAGCAAAATCACTTGCAACAAACTAAAAATTTTTTTAAAATAATATAGAAAATGTATAAAATTTAGTGTGTGACATTTGATTGCAGTCAAAGTTGAATTCAGATGATAGCCTGCAACAGAACATGGTACAGTATATGGAATATTATTGTACATTTCTAAGAGATTCTATTTATTTAAAATAATTGAATTTACATTTATGTGACGCATAAATAACCGCAAAGTGTTTGTTTGATTTAAAAATTTGTGCAATGGAATAAAAGTATAGGTTAATTGTTTAAAGGAATATTGGAAGAAATATTTAACCCAAAAAAATAAATAGATGAACGTCAGATCCAGCGCATGGTGTCTACGAAAGCGGCGGGTGACAGCGCAGTTGACCAATAGGTTTATGGCAAGTGATTTCTATTATGGCTAACAAAAAGTTGTTCATATAAAAAATCAAAAAAAAAAAAAAAAATGGTTGTATTTGTGTGAAGAGGTGAACCTGAAAAACTATTTGACCCTACCCAAATTGTGATATTTTAAGGGGACTATCAAAGGCATAATTTTTATGACATTTAGAGTTCACGCAAAAAAAGGGAGTTAACCTCTAAAATGGTACTCAGGAGAATAATAGTTTTAATTTTGGTGGCCCCTTTTTTTATATTCAGCACATAGCAGATCAGACAGACAGACATAGTTAGATCGACTCTACTTTCAATGCTGATCAAGAATATATTAGGGTGGTCCAAAAAGATTTTTTTTATTCCCACCCCCAATGATTGTTCGATATCGAAACTAAGAAGACCCGTAATTTTTTTTTTTTTATCGGATAATATTTAATGGTACCGCCAAGCCCCTGAAGTTTCCCATGTATTATATATGGGAAAATTTAGTAAAAAACTAGTACAAGAGGCTATAGCCACCATAAATGTACTAGGACAGAGCAACAGAGTACAACTATTGTGGGTACCAGGACATACTAACATCCCAGGCAACGAGCAAGCAGACGCTCTAGCAAGGAAGGGGGCCGCAACACACATTAATGAGACAATACGTAATGACAGAAAACGTGCCAGGGATGAACACTGGAATTTAAAGCAGGGCATGCGACAGGCCAAATTGCTAATAGAGGGATTCAACTCTAAGACTACCAAAGCGTTGGTTAAGCTGAATAGAACTCAGCTAAGGATCATGATAGGGCTCTTAACAGGTTACTGCAGACTCAGGAAACACCTACATGTAATGGGTGTAGCAAGCTCTTCTGAGTGCAGATTCTGTGTTAGTATGGAGGAAACACCTATCCATATACTATCAGAATGTGTAGCTACGTCCAGAAACAGAATGTCATTGTTAGGAGGGCACACACTCTCCGTAGAGCAGGTTAGGAAAACCGAACCTATGAAAATGATTAGATTCATTCAAAGAAAAGGACTAGATTCAGAAATTTTGCAAGTAAGGGTGTACAATATATCTTTCAGGTAGCAGTACAATTAGCCCATAAAGCAATAATAATAATAATAATAGTGTAAAAACCTGGAAACCGGGTCTTCTTATTTTCGATAAAGAACAATCCTAGCGGGCGGGAGCATACAAAGTTTTGGTAGAAAAAATTTTTTTATACATTTTTGAACCACCCTAGAATATATATACTTTATGGGGTTTAGCATAGTGTTTTTTATTTTATTGTACAAAGTTTTTCGTATATTTAAAGAACATTTCGTACTTGGCATTACTATTTTTTTGTAAAAATTCGTTACGGGTTAACCCCGAATTCTTTTGTCAATATACAAAATCCATACGATTAATATACGAAAGCTATTTTGTACAGTGTACGATTGTAATTCGTAAATAAAGTGAATTCGTTACATTTAGGCAAAGTTTCTAAAATGTTGTTTTCGTAAAAAAAACTGCATTACGAAAGTTTAGTACATCGTAAGCAATTTTTGTATATTTTACGAAAATTTCGTAAATTTTATTTTGCTTATAAAAAGAAATTTCTAAGTAAAAATAAGCGGCTTAGCCAAACCTAAGAAAATAAACAACACAAATTTATATTACATTCTCCAAAATATAAATTCAATGTCAAAGATATCAAAGTAATTTCTTTTATACAAATAGAATACCTAGCAATAAACAAGTCATTAACGTCATCAGACTTTAAGCAAATAATATTTATATGGTATGTAAATTTTGTTACTACTACAACGACTTGTGACGTTTGTTTATGCTTCATAAAAACGATTTTATTTATTAAAATTTATTTTTTTTATTTGTTTTTTTTTTTTTTTATGCGACACCAGTGAACTTTTAAGTATCGATAAACAATATTTTAAATATTAAATTTATGGCATTAAGGTGTGTGTGTGTATTAAATATCATAAATATTATATTAGGAAATATTTGCATTTGCATTTAAAAACACGCACAACATAAGCGCATTAAATATTCAACATCAAGTTTAATCGAGTTCAGCGCAAATATAACGAAACGGATCCAACTTATGCAGTAAATATGTATCGGCCCATATTTGCAGTTCTTGGAAATCTACCATTTAAAATGAAAACCGTATCAATTCGAAGTAGTTGGCAAACTTATTTAAAAAAAACATTTCTACGAATACATTTCATATCGTGTTGAAGTTAGTCATATATTTTTTAATAGTTTGGCTTGATAGAAAGAATTTAATTGGAACATTCCGCTGGGACAGTCATAAATATGCTTCAAAACCTTATCTACAAATAAAATATATAAAAAAAGTAAAATTTGCTTTTATGCTCTTGAAAATATGTGGCGCAACTTTGGTAAAAAATAATTACAAAAGCTTGAATCGAAGACAACCTTTACCAAGTATAAATATAATTTTAGTACAAAAGACATCTTCGCATATTTCTTAAAATGACTAAATTTGAATTTCCAAAGAATTGCAAGCTAAATTTAACTTCTTACAAAATTATTCAATTGAATCAATTAGAAAAAAAAGATTACGTACCACCAAATCAAAATGCTGTGCAAATGAATTCAATTGAAAATAAAAATACACTACAGCTTCTTTTTTTTATTCATTGTTTTTTTTCTGAATTTTTGTATTTAAAATGCAAGACATATGGCAAAAAAATAATTCATTTACCGATTACCTCATCTATAATATTAATCAGCAAATGATTTTTTTGTTTTCTTGGAAAACCAAATAAAAAAAAAATATTGAAGATGCTTGCAAATTGAGTTCATACGCAAGCGTAAGCGTTTTGAATGAGGCAAGAATTTTTTAGTATTAGATACATTTGTATCTCATATATGTGACCTACAAAAACAATACGTTTTTATACTCGGTTAATGTTTTAATGTGCTTTGTTTTTGTTGTTTGTTTTTTTTTACTACAATCAAAACATATGCGAAAACGCTTCCGTCATTACTATGCAAATAAAAATAAAATTAAATCAAATAAAAAAAAAAAAAAACTAAACAAATTAAGTTAAATTCTAAGAATTTGTCCCAATATTTTGTTTTAAAAATAGAAACAATACATTTTTTTATGTAAATAAATAAAACAATATTTGCGAAACACGTTAGAATCTTTTTTTTATTTGTTTGTAAAATCACGTTTTGTCTTAAAATAAAATGATGTTGTTTTTTTTTTTTAAAAATTGACGTCAGTTTGGATGTTTGCACATTACTAAAAATTTGAAATTTTGTGGAACGTACAGATTGGATTTGGTCATACAGATAAGCTAAATGTTTTTGAAGGAGGTATAAATTAGATATGACTGTAGATAAATAAATGCAGACGGACGATGGAAAATAGTTTAATGGACAAAATAATAAATGGATAAATGGATAAAAGGCTAAATAGATAAGAGGATAAATGTATAAGGGATTAATTCAGGAATAAATAGACAAATGAATGAATGGATAAATGGATAAATGGATAACTGGATAAATGGATAAATGGATAAATGGATAAATGGATAAATGGATAAATGGATAAATGGATAAATGGATAAATGGATAAATGGATAAATGGATAAATGGATAAATGGATAAATGGATAAATGGATAAATGGATAAATGGATAAATGGATAAATGGATAAATGGATAAATGGATAAATGGATAAATGGATAAATGGATAAATGGATAAATGGATATATGGATAAAGGGATAAATGGATAGTTGGATTAATGGATAAATGGACAATTGGATAAATGGATAAATGGATAACTGAATAACTGGATAAATGGATAAATGAATAAATAGATAAAGGGGTAAGTAGATAGTTGAATAAATGGATAAATAGACAATTGGATAAATGGATAACATGGATAACTAGATAAATGGATAAATGAATAAACGGATAAATGAATAAATGCATAAGTGGATAAATGAGTAAATGGATAAAAAAATTGGATTAATGGATAAACTGGAAAATAGATAAAGGATAAATGAATAAATGGATAATTGGATAAATGAATGAATGGATAAAGGGTTAATTGGATAAATGTAGAACAGACAACAAATGTAGCTGTGACAGATAGCAAATTTATATGGACGATAAATGTGAACGGATGAACAAATAATGCTGACAGACGGACAAAAGTTTACATAAGTATATGGATGCAGATGGACAGATTTGTACCGGATCAGAACAAAGACAGCTTGAACAAATATACAATACGAACAGACAAACTGCGTTAATGGGGACAGACGGATACATTTGTTTTAAGGCGGTAAGATGCACAGTGTTTTCATACTAATTTACTGGATGGAAAATGTACACCCAACAGGCCGACAATTTTACGTACAATTAGAGACTGGATATACTGTCAGAAATAAAACCACAAAAAAATATCTAAACACTCGGACAAAACAAAAATTAAACTTGAAATCAGTTCGTTATTGACAATTTTGACAATTATTAAAAATCTTAAAAAGTGAGTCCTTAAAAATCTTTGCGTTAGAATCTCTCGAAAACCATGGAGATGGGACAGTTCTGAGTCACAAGTCAGAATCAGCGTGCCAAAATCTTTTCCTGTATTGGTTCTGAAAATTTTTTTATTTTTTTTTTTTAAAAAAAAAATTTTCCTTTATTGGTTCGAAAATTATATTTTTTAAAACGTTTTTTGGGTTAGAATATCTCAAAACCATGAATTTGATTTCGGAATTTAACCATTTCAAAAATATTTTGATGCTTATGTCTAGTCTCTGTTCTCGATCTTTCGTCAAATTTTATCGACCAATGTTATTAAAATCTGTATTAAAAACTTTACTCTTAATCATGCATAGAGACAGACAAATCAATTTATGTGTAGTCAGTCAAACCTCAAAGCATTTGTTATACCAAAAGACACATTTGACTTTTGTCAACTCAGTTTTGATTTGGTTTTACAGAAGTTTAACTTTTAGATTACTTAGATCTGAACTGAAGAAGCAGAAATGGCTGTCGACAACAATTTGACTTGTATGCTTCCCTTTGGCTATCTCTTTCTAACTTTTTATATATTTTTAGCTGAACTCTTGAACCCAACTTATCGACATGTGAACTAACATGTTTTGACAGCTTTTATAGCGTGTTTACAAGGACATGATACGCTTGTAACATCCTAGAAATTTCGTTAGCATTAGAGTTAAGTTACTTGGTTACACATATGTATACGCCGCGTATTTCAGCAGTGGCGAGACATTATATTTTTATATTTTTTTTTTTTTTTTTGCTATTTTATTGCTGCAATGCGTTACTTAATGTTTAGAAACACGCTCATCCTTTCGATTGTTTGATGTGTGTGGCCGCGTCACTTTTTTTTTTTTTTTTTTTTTTTATTGTAACTCTTCACAACTGGGGTCGCGTTTTATACGCTTTTGGTCGGTCGTTGCGTCCTCACATAAAGTTCACATAAAATAGAATATTATATTGCTAAAAAATGTAAATCATGTCCAATATAAATAAATGCACGACACGAGTCAAGTCGATTCGAATCGAGTGTGCTTTTTGTCCTCTGGATTGTTGTCAACGTCGTCGTCGTCTGCCAAATGTGTTTACTACAAAACATCTTCGATGTTGTTTTTTAGTAGTTGTAGTAGGCCATATTTGATTTTATTTATTTTGTTGCTATGGCTATGGCGGCGCATCTAATGTACTTCGTGTAATGCAATTTTGTTTAATGGAGTGTGTAGCTGTAAGAATATTTTTTATTACTTTATGGATTTGGCGTTTGCCATTGGACATAACTTTTTTTTGTTTTCTTTTTGTAAATATTTATTGGTATCTATGAATGTTCATAAATGCGTTGCATGGATTAAAAGGAATTATGTAATATATAACATATTTAATATTTTAATTTACAGCAGATATTATAGCAGCAAGTAAGACAAAAGGTGTAGCTAGTAAGTCTTTAATCTTTGGGCGTACAAAAAAAATTCAAAGAAGAACCAAGAACGCTATTTTAGCTCATATAATTAAGCCAAAAGCATTCGTTTGATCATTTAACCAAGCACATTGTACTCAAATCAAGCACATTTACGATCACACATAAGGCAAGCAGAGTTTTTTTTTCAAAATAAGCTCATTTTTATGTTAAAAAAAAACCTTTATTTAAACACATTTCGATATGTTTTTAAAAACGTTTGCTTATTTCACAAAAAAAAAAACTATCTTAATTTGAGAACGTATTGTGCTTGTATTAAGAACGAATTGTACTTGTAATAGAAACGGACTGTACTTTTATCAAGAACGCATTGTACTTATATAAAAAACGAATTGTGCTTCCATCAAGATCGAATTGTATTTATATCAAGAACGAAATGAACTAATATTGAACAGAACTTTTACCAAAAACGAATTGAACTTATATCAAGAACTAATTGTTCTTATACCAAAAACGAATTGAACTAGTACCAAGAACGAATTGTGTTTGAATCAAGAACGAAATGTACTAATATCAAGAACGAATTATGTTTATATCAAGAACGATTTGTATTTGAACCAAGAACGAACCTGTGTTTATATCAAGAACGATTTGTATTTGAACGTGGAACGACATATAGTTCATATAGAGAATAAATTGCTCTTATAGCAAGTACTTGTATTAAGAACGAATTGTATTGGTATCATAGAACGATTTGTACTGATTTCAAGAACGATTTCTATTTGAATGAAGAACGAATTGTACTTGTGTCAAGATCGATTGGTTTTGATACAAAGTCGGATTAATGCTACTAAGCATTGAGAACGTTTGCAGAAATTTTTCGTTCTTCAAAGAAAATAATGCAAAATATTGGGACAATAATATTTTTGAAGAGCGCAACGTGATATGTTTGCTAGTTTTGAATTGCAGTCGTCCCATTTAAACCTATACAGACAGAAGGACAGAAAATACCATGGCTGCAAAATTGATTTAATTTTTTTTTTTTTTTAACGCAGGCTGATAAACCTAAACATATGTGTACATACATGCAAGTAGTTATTTGATGAATAAGAGCAGATACACAAATTTGAGGACAGACAGACTTGTTGAAATAAATGCGAAAGGACAGAAAACATTGCCTTGGAGGAGCAGTATATTATTTTAATTTTGACTGCTCTTTCAGCTCTTTTCGTTTCACATCTGATGTGTTTTGTGCAATTTCAGTTCGTTTTGATGGCATTTTTACTATTTGCTTTGCAGCGCAACCAAAATGGGCTGGGGCTAACTTAAAAACATACTAAAAAATACCACTTTTTTTTTGATCTTACAAAAAATAAATTGGGTTAAGCTGAAGTCAGCAGTTTTTTATTTTTGTTTTTTGTTTATGTTAATAAAACAAAACATGTTTGTATGGGAATTTAAAAATAAACTTATTAAATGAACCGAATATGCACTTTCAAATGTAACCGGTTTGGGGCTCATCGGTTGGACGGTTTCAACAGAAATAGCGGACATAGAAACATTTATACTATTTTATATATATTTATGGGACCCTTAAGTTATAAGACTACTCAAAACATTTCGAATAATAGCAAAACATTTAATTCTGATATTTTCATTGAGTCCACAGTACTGAACTTGTCGCAAAGGTTGCATAGAGAAGTTATATTTACCTTTGAATTTAAGAACCACAAGCTCTAATGGTGATGTTTTCGATTGTAGTCGCTAGTAGCTATGAAACTGTTATCGAGCTTGAAACTTAGCAGTTAAAAAATTATGTTTTTGATATAAAGAAAGTGTATAAAGTTTCCACGAATTAAATAGACTTAAAGATAATATATTGGAATGCTTTCTAAAGGATATTCCTGCGCTTATATGCTTCTTTGCGTCATGGTAATTTGTTGCAAAAAGCGCATTTATTCCGGCACTTGTGGCATTACATCATCGTCTTTATTTGTGGCATGGAACACCATATGACGCTTTAAGTATTCTACAAATTCTATGTTTTTTATTCCATAATGATTTGACATAAACTAAAGACAAAACGTACAACAAAGTTAATTAAAACTCATACTTTATATTTGCATATGTATGTGTATATGTGTGTATGTATATAAGCAATACAATGTAATAATAATTTATACAAATGCTACAATGCGTATACGTAATAAATATAAAATACATGCATGACGAAGTCTTCATGCGCACATCAATCATACGCCGTGTTAACTAACTAACACGCATGCATTATACGCTGATTTGTTGATTAAATTGCATTAAAAATGTTAATAGACTCAGATAAATTTTTATGGCATTTGCTGTGTATTTTGTATGTAAAATATTTTTTTTGCCGCTGCTTTGAAATTGTTTTTTTGTGTTCCGCGAGCGCGCTTTGCATAAAACTCAAAAGTAATTATGCCTCGTTGACCCCATACACAACATTAAGCGTAGTCATAAATATAGAAAATATTTTATTTTTTTTTTTCATAGATATAAATAGTTATTTTCCATATTTTCATTTGCATAGATAAATAAATAAATATGAAAACTATAAAAAGAAAAAAAATTGAAATATGATTTCGCAGCAAAGTCAAGAAAAAAAAGTAATTAAAAAAAATATTTCCATTTTTTTTTTTTTTTATTAGTTGTTAAAGTCTAATATGCAATTTATTTTTAATAGCATGTTTTTTTTTTTTTTTTGCAATAAAATTAATGCATTCGCATATAAAGAGATACACAAACGAGTATAAAAATATCTCAAACATTCTTTTCAGACAATCCAAGCGTGCAATTCATGTGTATTGAATTTATTTTTTCGTTTTTATGATTTCGCTGGCAAATAAATTGGTAATAAAATTTAAATAATGGATACATTTAAAATATTAAAATGTAATAAATACACTAAATAAATATAATAAAAATAAAAATAAAAAAGAAATTACTGCAGCTACATGCAGCGCATTGTAAAAATATTTTATATGTTTTTTTTTTTATTCGACAAATGCGAAAATAATTCAAAGTAATTTGATTAATATGATTTACGAAAAAGCGGCAAGAACTATGATACTGGCTACGCTCAACTGCTAAATACCCTGTGTCTGTACCCTGTATCTTGGTGTCATTCTATATTATAGCTAAGTAAGTACAATTTTAATTAAAAAGTCATGCATGACATGTCTTAAACGATTTCATTCATGACAAGTCTTGCATGACTTCATTCATGACATGTCTTGCATGACTTCATTCATGACATGTCTTGCATGGCTTCATTCATTTCATGTCTTGCATAACTTCATGCATAACATGTCTTGCATGACTTCATTCATGACATGTCTTGCATGACTTCATTCATGACATGTCTTGCATGACTTCATTCATGACATGTCTTGCATGACTTTATTCATGACTTGTCTTGCAAGATGTCATATGTTTGAGTACATTTGTTCTTGTATCAAAAACAGATGCTGTTATCTTAGAAACCATTTGTTCGTATATCAGAAACATTTAAACATTTGCTGTGTACGTATGTTAAATTTTTCGCAAGATATTGAATCAAGAACATTTGTTCTTAAATCAAGAACATTTATTTTTATATCGTATCAAGAACATATGCTCTTATATCAAAACCATTTGTTCTTATATCAAGAACTTTTGTTCTTATATCAAGAACATTGATTTTAATAAAAACTGAAATAGTTGATGCGACGAAGGGTAAATTTTTAAATATATAAATTCCTTTTTTACACTACTTAACACTTTCATTTTGCATTTTAAGCTTTTGAAACTATAATTAAGCACGATTGTTCTCAAAAAAAGCACATCATGCTTAAGTTCATAATACTCTTAAGTCAAGTACAGTCGTTCGTTTGTCTGTAACATACATCTGCACAAACTTAATATACCCATCTACACTACAGAAAGAGCATATAAAAATAGTAGCGGAAGTTTGTTGAAATTTATAGATTTACACAACAGCGCCGCAAGGATATTTCGTGCTCTTATGGTGCACTGCAATATATTTGATTTCTTTTGGTGGTGTCTCTCTGTGTGGTGTTGAACGCATTGCAACATTTATTTTTCTGCTTGAATAAATGTTGACTTTTAAACCCAACTTAAAGTCGATTTTGATTCATGTAAAAAAAAAGCTGCATATGCTATTTCTTTGTACATTTTACTGTCTGTCTGTCTGTCCGTGTTAAGATCTCTCATTATAATACATCTAGAAATTTTCAATGCAACTTACATTCTTAAGGTCACAAGCAAAAAATTTAATATATATTTTATTAAAATTCATCTGCCCTTGAGAGCAACAATATTGTTGCAACAATTTAAAACATATTGCACTCAAATATTAAATATTTTATAACGTAAAATATTAATTCCTTTCAAAAGCCATATGTCTTTTTGGCTACGCACAATTTTTTTTTTTATGATTTTTTTGAAAACGAGCAGCGCCTCTAAAGTCAAGACAAGCCAAGTCGTCATGACAGCAGCAGCAAGCAAGCAAATTGCAATGTAAAATGTCATATGGCATATGGCGTCGGCGAGAACATCGAAAAACACTTTTATGCCATCAGAACACACCAACAAAATAAGGCCTTGAACCATTTGGCAATTAAACCGAAAAAAAAACCAAAAAAAAACAAAAAACCAAACAAATGCAAACAGACAATTTTAATTCGATTCTTCGAAAAAATTCGCGAAAGTGAAATAAATTTAAAATTTTCAAAAATACATAAAAATATTTTTGTTTTTTTTTTTTTTTGCAAATTTTGTAACATTTTTTTTTTTTTTTTCATTAAATAAAAAATATTTGCTAATTTTAGAGCTGAGGATTCTAATGGCGCAAAAAATGCAATAAATATTAAAATAAAAAATTATGCCGTAGAATTAGGTCGATTGTGGATTACCCTGTAGCAAGACAGAAGTGGGTTACGTGCATTTCTATAATTCTAAACTCTAGACAGACATTTGGACAGACGGACATTTAGACAGACGGACATTTGGACAGACGGACATTTAGACAGACGGCCATTTGGACAGACGGACATTTGGACAAGCGAACATTTAGACAGACGGCCACTTGGACAGACGGACATTTGGACAGACGAACATTTGGACAGACAGACATTTGGACAGACGAACATTTAGACAGACCGCAATTGACAGACGGACATTTAGACAGCTGGCCATTTGACGGACGGACATTTGGACAGAATTTCATTTTGACAGGCAGACGATTGGTCCGGTCACAATTTGGACAGACGGACATTTGTGGCGAATATTCCATTTAAAGAATATTCGGACAGACGGACATTTTAAAAGACCGACTTGAAGTAAAGGAGTCTTCCATACAAACTCCAGTCTTTTACATACACTTGGCATTAAGTCAATATACCCCACTTATCACACGAATGTAGGGTACAAATATAACAACATATGTTAATTATTTTTAAACAATTTCACATTTTTATGTAGCAAAAAAAAATTTAATTATATTCATTCTAAATTATTCCATGGAAAAATTTTAAATTAATTAGAAATCTTTTTCAAATTGAATTTTTATCAAGGGTGTCACCGAAAGCCACTTTTGATTGGCTTCAAATCTCTACTAAAATTCAATTATGTAATGAATATAATTCACAATCAGTTTAAATATTTATTTTTAAAAAATAAATAAAATATTCGCCATACTTTTTTATTTTATAAATATAGTTTAAACTAATTGCGAATTATATACATTATTTCATTGAATTTTAGTAGAAATTTTAAAACAACCTAAAGAGATTTTATGTGACACCTCTGCATATAAATTTTTGCATATTTCTTAAGCATTTTTTTCGGTTGACTTCCATTCAATTTTTGCTTTCAACGCTTTTCAAAGCGTTTCAATCTGCGTAAAAACAGACATTCCGAATGCATTTGGTATATTTATGAAAACTTATGCTTTAAGCTATAAATTATGGCAATTAGTTTGCATAAGCGCCACCTTTAGCATTTCAATAAGAAGATAGACAGACAGACAGACAGACAGACAGATGAATGGATGGATGGAACACTTCTCTATACACGAGTATGTGTATGCATAAAACTTAAACACATTTTAGGCGTAATTGTAGCAATTTTCACGCCTGCCTACAATGCCTCGGAAAGCTCCAGTGTACCATTTATTCCTTTACTGCTTGCTGCTGCAAGGCGTTTATCTTTTACCCACGACTCAACCCACAAGTATTGTAGCAGAACAGCAGCAGCAGCAGCTCTCTCTCTATTATCACCTTTCATACTCACGGCACACGCATAAAATTTTAATGAGATTGTTAACGACATAAAATATAACAACTCTAACTTGTGGCGCATAAAAAAAAAAAAAAAAAATAAAAAAAATACACATGCAGCCCCCAAAAACAGGCAACCACCCCATACGATATACAATAATATACTTACCTCTCATACCCCAAAAAATATCAAGCGAAAAAGCCATTATTAAGGCATGCAAAGTATGCAGCAGACATTTTGCATGTTGCATGAAGATATACAAAAAAAAATTGAAATAAAAATAATAACGTACAAAGATGTTGAAAAATTCAAACGGAAAGAGGCACACAGATATACAGGAAGCACGACACTCGTATAGACAGACAGACGGACAGACGGACAGACGGACGAAGTATTTATAGAAAGACATTCACTGGCACATAATTTCACTTTAAGTCTGTCGCTACGCTTCATTTGTGAAGAGTGATTATAATATTTAAATGTTTCAAGCATTTAAAAGCAATTCGAAATATCTAAATATGCTAAAATTAAAATGGGGTTTAGGAGTTTGTGACTTCGTTTGTAGTAGGATTATTGGAACGTGTGAAATAATTTTGAAAATACATATGAAATTTTATGGGAAAATAGCACGATACTACCCAAATTTTGATTTTGTTTTGAAGCTCCAAACATTAGTGGTATTTTTAAACAGTTTTGAGTGACATTCATAAATATTCTGGACTGTTAAACTCGTTTTGCAAAAGTCCAACAAGAGATCATTTCGTAAAAAGGTGTTCTTGAATTCAGTTATGTCGAAATCTATGAACAGTCGTTCGGCTTAGCTTGTTATCGTGGATGTCATCAGAAACTAACTTTGATATAAAAACAGCCTCTCTGCCGTTTTTAACCCATTATTGGCCTTTATTAAACTATTTGTGCTAGTTTTTTTCTGACTTAGGCCAGTTTTCTCAAGTTTTGATTAAGTTATGCATGTGTTAGTAGTTATGGATAAAGTTAATTTTATTTTCTCAAGTTATGCTTAGCAAAAAATATTGCTATAAATTTACAACATAGCTCATCTTGTATAAAAATAAAATTCTAAGTTTAAAAAATATTGTGTTGCAAAATACAACTTTTAAAAACTTAGCAACACTAGACAAGATTTGTTTTTATATACAAATTACAAATAAATATATTATGTTTTCACCTTATGTCATTTGATTTTTTACTCAACGAGTTTTTCTGCTTCGAATTTTGATGATCGAATGTCTTCCAAGATCTGGTCTTATCAACGTTGTGTATCCCTACAATGTGTTCCAAATTTTAACTTTGCAGGTGCCTACTTTTTTTATTGTAGTCCTTACCAAAAGCAAAAGACTTAACAGTAGTTTTGGTTCTCCAGAATCCGTGCCCATGGATTTTCCAGTTTTGATTTTCTCTAGAATATATCTTTAAAATTGAAATAAATAGAACGTTTTGATCACCTTACATGTTCAAAGGTCCAAGTTAACTCTTGTTGAGTTAAACCATATCGAAAGTAGAGCTGTGTGTAAGTGTAGGAAATAATCGATTGTTGATGAATGTAAAAATAAATCGATTGTTGCTGATCAATCTTAATTATCAAACAATATTTTTCGATACAATTTTTTTATTTTATTATATTTCATATTCTTAGTATAACTAAAAAAAAATGAAAAGTGATGACCTTTTTTTTACTTCTCACCTGGAAAATGCTTTCTTATTACGTTTGCTAATCAATTCTCTATCCTCTATTTGCTACTTAATTATTGATTACATAATCAATTATTGATTCTTCAACTAATTGATTAGTTGATTATACAAAATAATCGATTGTTCTATGATTAATCGATTAATCACTCAGTTCTGATCGAAAGTCATATTATATTGTATAATTCGCATAACTTTTCGCGATTTAATTTATTAAAAAAAATTTTAAAGAATTAAATAGATTTGAGCAGACTGTAACAAAATTTAGCAAATTCCAAACACTTTGTTTTTATTTAGAATCATTTCTCTGAATTACACAATTCGACAGGGAAAATGATTTAAATGATTCGGACTAGGCCTATTAAACAGAATTCGCGATTGATTCCGAGTTTTCTTGAACCTGCTCTTGTAACAAATGGTTTAAGCTTCAGTTTAAGCCTAGTTCGGAATTTCTATCATCTTTTTGAGTTTTAAATACATTTTTCTCAAAATCTCGAAGTATTGATGGTGTTCTGCGATGAAAAATCTAAAAGATATGCCTAGTCCGTTGATTTAATAAAAAAAAAATATCATAATTTGTCGAGCTGTGTTATCAATAACACATTTTTGTATTTACGACAAAAAAATACGAAAGTAAAAAAAATAATGTAATAAAGGGTGTCCCAAAATGGTAATGCAAAATTTGCTATAAAGTGCTGGCAACCCTTACAATATTCTATCGTGTTCTATCGTGCAACGCTTCATTTATAATTTTCCTAAACTTTTCCGCTGTCAAATTGTAAATTTGCAGAGTTACCAGCACTTTATTGCAAATCTTTGCATTAATTCTGGAAGTCGCGGTAATTCTGGAACACTCTTTACTATTCACACTTACACATATCTATAAAAAGTACAAGTAAATACAAATATATTTATGCAAAAAACTATTTAAAAAGTTGTGTACTTTGAAATTGAAAATTTTTTTCGTTACGTACGCTTCTATTTACAACAGAGAAAAAAACGATTCGATTTCCATGACCCACTAACCTCAAATAATCATTAAAGCAAAGCGACAAGTTCCGTTTTTACTTTTTTCTGTTTTTTTTTTTTTTTTAAATTTCCACACATATTTTATTTCATTTGGCATAAATCATTTTTTTGTATAACTCAGATACATAAATTGAAAAAAAAAAAAACAAAACAAAACAATAAAAACAATACACAGTAAAATGCTTAATTTTATTTATTTATTTTTTTTTTATTTATGAGTACTAATAAAACACATACATACGTGTTGCTGCCAGTAGTAATTTTAAAATAAACAAAAAAAAAAAAAAAGATCCACGTGACATTTGTCATGTGCAAAGCGCTTTGAAGTGACTTCAAAATGCTTTTGTCACTTCGATGACATCGGAAACGTTGACGACAAAAGAATTAATATTGTCGTCAATAAATAACGCCTAGAAAGTTAGGCATTATGATGGGCGATGTATGTATTTATGCACGTGACTCTTTAATCAAGTGTAAAATCGGTCTGGCGACTATACACGCCAGACATGAGAAAAATATATTCTAAGTATTTCAAATGAAAAAAACATTGAAGGCGATTTGAGACGCATTTGTCTGTAAAAAACAACCACTTTTATTATAATAATTTATTTATAATTTAAAATGTAAAAGACCACTACTAGTAGTTAAAGTAAATAATATGTTTATAATGAATTTGCAATAAATATTTATGAATAATTACTTACAAAGTAATTTGCTAGCCACTTCATTTGAGTTTTTTTTCCTTTTGCCATTATTGCAGTGACTGGCAGAAAATTGTATAAAAGAAAATAAATCTGTAAACGATTTAAAAAGTTTAAGTTTGTAAAAAAAAAAATAAACTCAAATGTTTAGTCTTGCCAATCAGTTCATGTCAGGCCCATATTAGTGGGTGTTTAGTTTGACGGCAAATGATCAAGTTCACACACTACATTTCTAGTTCGCAGTTATGAATGACAAAAAAATAATTAACAGATTAATCGATTAATCGATTATTTTAGATTAATCGATTATTTGATTAATCGATAAATCGATTATTTTGTTCATCGATAAATCGATTATTTTGTTGATCGATTAATCGATTATTTGATTAATCGATTAATAGATTATTTTATCAAATCAATTGATTAATCGATTATTTCATTAACCGATTATTTCACTCTCGATTACTCGATTAATCTTTTATTCAATTAACCGATGAATCGATAAACTGATTATTCGAAACTTAACGATTAATTGATAAATAGGTTATTCGATTAATTTGTTAATTGGTTTATTAATTAATTGTTTACTCTTCTAATCGATTAATCGGTCAATTATTTTTTTTAACTTGATCATTTGATGTCAAACTAAACTACCGATTATTATCAAATATCGTACATAACCAATTATTCGATTTACCGATGAAGAAAATAATCGATTAATACTTACAATATTTGTGCGACTTATAATATTTTAAAAGCTTCGGCACTCTATTCTCAAATGGTTTGACGTCATCTGATTCTTTGTAAAATGTATCTTAATATTCTTTATTTACTTTGTAAAAAAAATATTCCGATACCTTTTAAAACAAACCTTGTTCAAGCTATAAATCTAGCTTTGAATCGTTTATATAATTTTATTTTTACACTTATGCAAATAAATTCTAAATATTGACCGACTGTCTGACTAGTTGCAACCAGTTGGAACTGAGTACAATCGAGGGAGTTGTATAATTGTGGCAATTGCAAAACAACTACTTTATGCAGGGTGTTCGTATTAAAAAGAATAGCAACGTTTTAACAAAATAAAGCTAAGTCATTAGTTTTTAGTAGCTTTTAAGGAACTAAAATTTTTAAAAAATGTTGGATAAAATAATCAAAGTGAGCATAGGGAAAAAACTTCCAGGTAAAAATGGAGCTGGTACTTAACGGATTTAGTTATATTTTGGAGAAGCCGTGATGGTTGTTTTAGACGAGATAGATAATTATTCTAATTCGAACACTACCGCATATTAAAGTAAATAGAAATTTTATGTTACCAAAATTTTGGACTTTCATGGACAATCATAAAAAGAAAAGAACCAGATTTTCCCACCCACCTTTCAAGATATTACAATTTCACACTTTATTAGTTAAACGAAGTACAACCAAGGTAATTTTTATTCAAACAAAATAATTAATTTTTTTTAATAACACATTTGCTGCACTCAAACTTGTCTACTTACTTAAAAAGTAAATAGCTTAACGAAAAGACTTTAAGAAATAAAATTTTTCATTTTTGTCGACATCAAAGCAGCTGAAAAACCAAACCGGAAACGGGCGTTACTCTCAAATGGAAGAGTGCCCACTTAAACTCAACGATGACGGCGACGCCAAACGAAGCCAAACAGGCAAACAGCAATTAAAAGTCTGCGCGAAAAAACAAAACGAGGAAATTCTGTTGCAATAGCAATTGTTGCTGTAGTTGAAGGCGACAATTGAAGCAAAAAAAAGCAACGAAAAAAAATAAACATGCAACTAACTCATAACAATGCACAACACTCGAAAGCACTCGAAAAAAAAAAAAATCATGTCTAAAAAAGTGAAAAAATTATTAAAAATCGAAAAAGTGCAGCTAACGCCTTTGCATTTCCACAAGGCATTTTTTTTCTTTTTTATTTGTGTGGAGGCGCCAAATAGTAACAACATATCATCTATATATATGTATAACGTGGGAGCTATTAAAAAAAAAAAAAAAAATTATGGAAAAAATTGTTTCTCTCTGACTGTTTTGAACTGTATTGCTACTTCACAAGCATGTAGGTTGGCAGCCCGGTTTTAGCTTCCCATACAACTGTGGCAAGCATTGTAGCAGCTGTTGCCGCCAATTGATTGCAATACCGCAAAAAAAAAAAAAGACTAACAAAAAACCGATGTAGTTGAGTAGAATTGAATGTAAGGTACCCTGTATACACTATTAATAAAGAAAAAGTTCTTCTGATGTAGATGTGGATTCAGAAGAATATAAGTAAAAACGAAAGAATGCAAGCGATAAACAGACGCACGACTGAACTAACGGATAAGCGAATAGATGCATAAACGGAATGATGGATATAAGGACAAATGGACGGACGGATAAAATCTCGGATAGATAAATGGATAGACGAATGAATGGATAAATGGATGTTCGGATAAGCGAACAGATTTAAAGCCAGACAGATGGATATACGTACGGATAAAGCATGAATAACGAACAGATGTATATCACTGTTAATAGAAAAACGGAGTAGTGGATAAGTGGCGAAAGAAACCCCAGACGTATATGTACCCTGTCGGATAAATAAACGAATGGTAGGATATTCTTGATGAATAATCGAACGGATAAATAAATAGATGATTAATAGATAACTGGATAAAAAAATGGTGCCTGGATATATTTGATGGACAAACGAACGGATAAATAAACAAAGCGATGAATAGACAAACGAATGATTAAAAGATAAGTGGATTAATGGATAAACGGATATGTACACTGTCGGATAAATAAACGGATAGAGAAGCGTATGGATGGATGAATAAATGCTCGGATGGAAACTCTGTTTGATGGATAAACGAGGCAATCGATAAACGAACAGAACAATTGCGGGACTGATTGAGAAACGGACGGATAAATAAACAAAGCGATGAATAACGAACGGATGGATATTAGGATTAATAAACAGACGAAAGGAACCCATGACGAATACGTACATTGTCGGATGAATAAACGGATAAATAAGCGCAAAAATAAATGGATGGTTGGATAAATGAACGGATAAAAACGCGGTTCGATGTATAAACGAAGCAATGGATGAACAAGAGCATGGATAAACGAACAGAAGAATGACCGGACTGATGGAAGATGTATAAGTAAATGGATTGATGTATGAATATTCAAGTAAAAACGGATAAAAGCACGGATAGATGAATATATGAACGTTTGGGTGAATGAACGGACATAAAAATAAATCTTTCATCTCTCTTTTTGCCTGTTACATATATTTGCAAAAAATATAATGTACCAGTCTAACGCTACACTTAAAGGGTGCAAAAAAAACATATACAAAAATATTTCAAGTGCGATGTTGAACTTTTCCGAAATACAAAAAAAAAAATTCGTAAAAAATGTTGCATGCTGCAATAGAAAATAATTTTTTTGAATTTTTAGCGTAGAGCGATTTATTAAGCGTTGCAATTGGTGTGAAGAATTATGATTTCCGACAGAGTAAATAACTTCATGGCGATTTGAATGATTTTTAGTTTGAATTTACATAAAAGTAGATAAAAGAAAGTCAATACTTTTTTTGGAAATAAATTTAAAATAAAACAAATTTAAAAAAATTACATTAGATTTACATTATTTAAATTATATTTAAGAAGTTTATAAGTTTCATCAACTGAACTAAGCTGAAAATATAGATTAAAAATAAACAGAGAAATTATGAAACATAATTGTTGAAATGATGAAGGATTGATTTCATTGCATAAATTTCATCATTAATTATTCACCCTTCGGAGCATCAAATCATTAACGCTGAATAATACTTGGCAGTTCTTAGATAATTGTAACAGTCCATTGTAATGATTTTTGCAATACACTTGTACAACTTTTTTTGTAAAATAATACTTACGGCTGATTCGAGTACAATGATTCACTCAAGTATCAACGTCTACCATCAAAATGTCTTCATTATCAATTATATTTCATTTGATAGACAATAACATAAAAAAATATATTAAATTTTTTTATTTGTAAATGGGTAATATCTAGAAGTACGCTGAGTACGTATCTAATTACAAACACTTACTAACACAACTTATTTATAAATATTTATGTCTCGTCATTGTATAGAAATCAATTATGCGTACGACTAGACATAAACCTAATTAAACAAATAAATTTGTTTATTAGTCACGTTAATGAATTTCAAATTTATTTAATTTAATCATAATGAAAATGGAAAAAATTTTATGTAAAAAAAAGGTAGGTGAAACTTATGTATTTTTTTTTTATTTATAAAAAATTTAAAACTATAAAAAACTTAATAAAATATAATCTCTTGTAAAACGAGCAAAAACAGTCTGTGTAAGACTCTGTCAGAAAATAAGCGATCTGCAAGTGGCGTTTCCAACTTTTCGAAATGTTGTGAAATAAACGTTCTTGGTAAGATACTTTTAAACCTAAAAGGTTTTAAAAACAAGGAAAAACGTTAACTTTGGTGGAATCGAAGCTAAAGTACACTTCACACGATGATTGGACTTTTCTTGAATGAATAATATAATAATCTTTCTATTTTGACCATTTTTTCACACAAATACTTAAAAATTCAAGGTAAATTTCTATAAGGGTTATATGCTATAGTGGAACCACCTCAATTAGAAATATTTTTACCAAATTTGACAAAAATCGCAAAATAAAAAAATAATTTTTCGTATGAAAACTCAAAAATTGGCGGTAGATTTGTATGGGGGCTATATGCTATAGTGGACTCACCTCATCCATGTGTTCTGCTAAAAATACTGGTTACTATTATGGGAGTTTTTACAGTATTCGACACAAATCGCTTTATAAAAAAAAATACATTTTAATTAAAACAAGCAAGAACGTTAACTTCGAAAGCACCGAAGCTCAAATACCCGCCACACGAAACTTTATTCATTTTCTTGAAAAAATAAAAAAAATAGAAGGTGAGTTTGTATGGGACTACAAGTTATAGTGGCTCTATCCTTGTCATATCGGAAGCATATTCATAGGATAATAGTGGAAGTGATTTTACACAGATTGGAGTAAATATATCCATAAATAAGAACTATTTTCATAAAAAATCTGAAAATAGGCTCTTATTTTGTATGGGGGGCCGTATAAAAAAAAATGGCCGTGGCACCTTTCTTTTAAATTGGATGTCATTAGAAGTGCTTTTACCCATATTTGTAGTAAATACATTTACAAATAATAAAAATTTTCATACAAAAAATCGAAAAAAATGGTAAGTTTGCATGGGGGCTATATCTAATAATGGGCGTGGCACCTTTCTTCTGATATTGGATGGATGGGTATTAGATTTAAAGTGTTTTTACCCGATTTGTATTCAAAACATTCATAGAAAATAACTATTTTCATACAAAAAAATCGAAAAAAATGGAAAGTTTGTATGGGGGCTATATCTAAAAGTGGGCGTGGCACCTTTGTTCTGCCATACAAACTGCCTAGGAACACAAAAAAGCTAAAGTTTAAAGTTTCAGGTCAATATCTTTAAAACTTTCCGAGAAAAACGCATTGCAACAGACAGACGGACAGACAAACAGACAGACGGACATGGCTAAATCGATTCGTCTCGTCGAGCTGATCTATAATATATATACTTTATGGGGTCTCCGATGCCTCCTTTAATGAGTTACAAACTTTCCGACAAACTGATAATACCCTTCACACTATGTATGGCGGGTATAAAAATCCGGAAAAAGTCTCAACTATTTCCCTACAAAAAGAGTCATAATGGTACTTAGGCTTCACAATACTTGCTATATTTGCCTATTGACGCACCTCCAACATATCAAATTTTTAACTATCGCGTACTGTTCTAATCTTATCATGATTGTCTATCTAGACTATCTGTCGAAGATCGTTCATTTGCATACGCTCTCTAGCATTAATTTCATTTTATTTACACGAACTCGTACATAACTATCTAAGTTTTCGCACATTGACACTTGACATAAAGATGATAGCTAAAACATTTGCTTAACTTGAGTAAAACATAATGAAATTTTAAAGACATTTTTTTTTTAATTTGTGCTACATGAAATTAAATCAAAATTTCATCAGCTAAAATGAAATTATTTACAAAAAAAAAAAGTGTATCTTTCGTTGATAAAGTAAGTCACTCATAAATTTTGTTAAGCACGGCGCCACAAATATGTATCTCATTGTCATTGTTGTTTATCATAATTAAGTAATTAAGAATAAGTATGTAAATAGATTACAAATAAGTGCAAAGTACGTATTTAAATTTTACAAATTGCCCAAAACTGCGCAAAAAATCTTTAAAAACAAAAAAGATACAAATGCAAGATACAGCGTTGCAACAGCGTAATTAAAAGTGGTAAATATCGGTTAAAACTAGTAAAAATGTTATGCACTCTGGCGAATATAAACAATGTCAAGTGCGATAGCTAACTAACAACAGGTAAACAGATGCAAATAGAAAATTGATTGTTTATTTTTACTTTTTTTCTTACTTTTTTCCTTTTGCTGAGATTTCACAATTTTTGAAATACAAAATTTTCACTGTTTGCAAAAAAAAAAATAAAATTAAAGTCATCATACCTTGCAGATACTTATGTAAACAATAATAATAATAAAAATAAAAATAAGACTTTAGCTTATCTTAACTTTAAAATTTTATTTTGCATCTTATTTAAATTGTAAAAAGAAAAAAAATATATTTCGTTTATGACGTTGCTACAAAGTACAAAGAAACAACAACAGAAATTGCTACAAAACAAGAAGTTTAATAGCAAAACAGAAAATTACAAAAGATACAAAATAAAAGATACAACAATAACAAACACTATAGCGTAAGGCAAAGACCTTATAAATCACACGAGCGTAGAATGACTGCATTATTTTTTTTTTTTTCATTATTATTATTTTTATTTTGTATTTCACGTTTTACAAAGCAAGTACAACTACAAAGATACAACAAAACATAGATACAGATACAAATAAAACATAAATAAAAATACACTACTACTACTTATTAATTATAAAAACAAATTAGTACGCTTATATGCCTACACAGACAGAGAGATAGATAGATAAATAAATAGATATAAACAAATGGACAGACAGTTAAATAGATACAGATATAAGTATCTATATTGAAGCTTTTAATAGAGTAGTTTGTAAAGTAAGCAGTTAAAAAATAGCAAATACTCATCATACTACCCATTTTATAGCTGCATAGTTGCATGCAAAAAATAAATAGATACAAAGATAGATAGATAGAAGATAGCTAGATGGATGGATGGTTGCATCGTACGGATGAATGTATCTAAAAATAAAAATACTCGCTGCATTGCATGCATGCAACGATGACAACAACAACAGCAAAATTGCGGTTGCTTTTTATTCATTTTTTTTTTGTTTAATTTGATTGAGGCGAGGTGCTGAGCAATGATCATATAGACAGTCTCAGACTGAGGTGAGACGTACTTGCAGATACATTTTTTTTTTTTTTTTTTTTGCTGCTATGTTGCATGTTTGTAAACAAAAACAGCGGTAACAGCAACAACAACAAAAACAACAACAACTTATAAAACACAGACGCAACAAGATACAAATACAAAAATACAAATAAACAAATACCATGCCACATGGTAAAATCCAAGCAAAAAAATGAAAACAAAACAATAAAAAAAAGAGAAAATAATACAAATTCAGTTACGAAAATAATATCAAAACAAAAAGCTAAAGAAACCAGTAAAACAACAACAAATTAAATAAAGGGTGCCTTTTTTTGAATGAGTTTGAGTTAGTTTTATTTATTTAATTTTTTACTAAATAAAGCAAACAATACAATGAAAAATGTCAAAGAAAATTTATTTCTGAATATTTTAAGTTTTTTAAGGTTTTCACGTCTCGGTGTAAATGTGTAAATATGCAATGAAGTAAATACACATTTTATGTTACATATAAAATATGATAAAAGAAAAACACTTAAGGCATTCACAAAGTCTTGTAAACTTTGAAAAATGGCAAGAAAAATTTTGAACAAACAACAAAAATAATTATCATTAAAAAAATATTGCACTACTTTGCACTACTTTATACTACTTTGCACTAAATAGTCCAATTGTGATGTTCACGAGGTCTAGCATAAATGCATAAAGAATGAGTGCTAACGACTGCAACAACAACTAACACAGACAAAAAAGTTTCTGTGTTAGTTTCTGTTGCAATCGTTTGCACTTATTCTTTTATGCACTCATGCTAGACCTCGTGAACAGCACAAATGACTTACAATTTCTTTTACACCGGTGCAAATTATACTTTCAATTCGGTAAAAACGTTTTGTGCTAATTCCAGCGTTCACGGCTTTTCAAAATTTTTTCTCCAGGCTCCGATGAGTACTTATGTTCCGCTCTTATCTTTACGTTGCTCAAATAGATTTAATTAAAAAGACAGTTTTCGACGGAAACATAAAAGCAAAGCTTCGAACAGCTGATTGTGCAGAGTTGCACAGCTCTATTTCTTCATAAACTCCATTCACAATGCCTCTGATGCAACATTAATTTTTCACACTTCAAAATATTTTAATTGAATAAATTATTTCGCAGTTTTTTTTAAAGCAATCACTTTATATATGTGTAACAGTGTATTTGTGCATATAAACGCAACAATGAAACCATACATTTTATATTCAGTTTTGTTTTCAAAATATTTAAGATGTTCATAAGGCGTTGCAAATGTGCAATATTGCAAAAATGCATTTAAAAGTTACACTTTCAAGAATAATATATTTCAGAAAATGCTATACTTTTTGACTAAACAAACTTTTTGCACAAGTGCAACGTTGCAACGGTGTTGCAAAACAGACAAGTAAAATTTCGTAAGTGGGTGCCTATCGTCTCGACAGCAAGCACAAATATATTAATTATTTGGTAAAAATATTCATTGGGATTTCGTTTAACTTCTACGTCTTAAAAAACACAGAAAATAGCTATCAGATATTTTCAAAGTCAAATTTAAATAATTTTTTCAAGCTTCATTACCCATGGTCATACTTTAAAAAAAACACAGCTGTGTTTCTTATTTTGTTAGTAAAGCATTGAAAAAATGTTGTTGAAAATGTTTTCAATTCGTTTGTCTTATCGTTAGCTTGACATTGAGATATATTTTCAAAAACGTTCAAAAAAAACACACACACAGCTGTGTTCTTGCATTCGAAAACGCAGCTGTGTATATTATCAGCTGTGTATATTAGCAGTTGTGTATATTAGCAACTGTGTATATTAGCAGTTGTGTATATTAGCAGTTGTGTATATTAGCTTGAGAATGTTTTTATCAATATTATTTGCTAAAGTACTAGGCCATATACAAAATAAAAAGTAGTCGAAAAACTCTTGCTAACTTACGCTATTAAAGCACCCTTTTAACAATTTTTTAATGACGTATATAGAGGGAAACCTCGAGAAGCTTTATTGTTGCTTTCAATTGGGAGCATTTAAAGCAAATGTGAATTAGACACAAAAAGAGTTTGGTGGTGGAGGGTTTATTATTTTATTTTTTATTTATATACTCGTTTGGGTCGCTGGGTCGTACATTGAATTTATAAAGCAGCCAGCCGCTTTTGTTGTTTTTATTTTACGAATTTTTTTTTTTTTTTTTTTTTTTTTTTTGGTAAAAAAAAACTCTTACATTTGGCTGGGAATTTCACAACATTGCGACATGCGACTTCGCACTTTTCTTTCTATTTTTCACACTGTCTTCCCTTTGTAGCGCGCTAAAAGGCATAGTTTTCTTAGATCTTCCAGTGCTTTCGTTGAGCTTGATGAAAACAACAACAACAACAATGATGACAACAACGACATTGTTGTTGTTGTTGTTGTGGATGATGTTCGTTGTTGCCTTTTGCGAAATGGCGCAATTGCAGTTCATTTTAGCTTTTTGAAGAGAATGCGATGCGCAAATGTATCTCATAGTTGAAAAAAAAAAAAATACCAATGTATCTAGATACATTCATATATGTATGTTCATTGTTCTATAACGCTCTGTCTCACCTTGGTGCAGCCAGTGTGTTGCAGACCTCGGGCGTAAAGTGGGCTGTGAATTGAAAAAAAAAAAAAAAAAGAGGTGGAAGGCAGCTAAGGCTAAGTAAGCGAAGTAAGAATTGTGAAGGTTGATTCAAGATGCTGCGCAATATTTTATTTGTTGATGCATTCGGTTTGTTGTTGAATGTTGCTTCCGACGTCCTCTACTATATCACCCTCTCATTACACCCATTCTACACAAAGGGCATTTAGCATTTCTAGACTACTATGCGCGGCAAAAATAAACCAGAGAAGCTTTTTGGTGTCGTCGTCGTTGAATTGCACGTTGAATTTTCACATGCATGCAAGTACGTAAACAAACTTATTGGAAAATTTACTTTTGCGCAATTGTGTAATAATTTAGTTGCAATTGATTTTAATTGTATAGATTATTTGCTTTAAGTTGGCATGAATCTGAATCTAAGACGTATAAAAATCTGTGATGCAATTCACATTTTTATATTTTTGTGGTTTTTGAGATTTTATAACTTTTGTGTAAATAAAAATCATGAAAGAATGCAGCAATCGAGAAGGCTCGACTATATACGTAATTTTTATATACTCGTGCTATATGAATATTAAATTTGTGGAATTCGTTGTTTTTTTAAAATAATATTATTGGAATTTTTTCTGTTCTATCGAAAATGAAGCATTATAGGTGCTTGTAGAGTTGCTGGGAACTCTCTTCGGCGTACTTAAAAAAAAAAAAACTATCCGTTTATTGTTCGTTTTGCTTGTTTTATTTTTTAATTTTTAAATTTTATATTAATACAGTCTGCAGACGGCAGTGACTGAAGACTGCTGATACCCATGGCCGAAATTCAAGAATTTAGATAAACTAAGGAATTTCGAATTTTATCAGCTCGACGAAACAAATCGATCTACCCATGTCCGTCTGTCTATCTAATTAGTTCTACAAGTTTTAATGAAACAATTTCAAAGATATTGAGCTGAAATTTAAAACTAATGCTTTTATCCTAAACAAATCTATTTAGTTTTTATATAAAATAGTCATTTTTTGTGAATTGGTTGTGAATCGAACCAGTATTTAGTTTTTATATAAAATAGTCATTTTTTGTGAATTGGTTGTGAATCGAACCAGTTTCAAACCGAACCACAACAATTTTGAGTGTTTGCTGCGAACCATGAACCGATCCTGAAAATAATTTTGAAGCAAAAACCGAGCCTTTTAAGCGGCAAAAGTGTTTTTATTCGAGCCGATTTAGTTAAATAAGTGCTCACAAGAAGTAGCTAAACTATTATTAGTTCATGTGACTTTAATTTTTTTAACACACACTAGCAGTTACCCGCTTTGCTCGCGATTTTTTTTTTTTTTTTTCTCTTTGGTGGCTAAATATAAATTGTTCAAAAAATGTGGGTTCAAATTTTAGAAATCCCCTAAACACGAGTAACCATCATTCAAATGCGCCCAGTTTCAAGTATCTACGTCTTTTCAATCCAAATGTTTAACTTTTTTTTCAAGGCTCTCATTAGGCCCCGGTTCAAAATTTTCTAAAATCAAGTCTAAGTGCTCACCTGAAATAAAAAAAAAATTGGTCAAAAAAATCTATATTGGGTCCACATATGGGTCCCAGGTCCAAATTCTAAATTCATAAAATCCCTTGAACACCTTGAACGCAAAAAATGTTTTTTTAACCATCTTTCAAATGAACCCTGTTTCAAGTCTCTACGTCAATTCACTCCAAAGATATGACTTTTCCGGTTTTAGGCTCCGGGTCAAAATTTTCTAAAAACCCGTCTAAGTGCTCACCTGTAATAAAAATAAAAAAAAATTGGTCAAAAAAATCTATATTGGGTCCACATATGGGTCCCAGGTCCAAATTCCGGAAATTCCTTGAACACCTTGAACGCTAAAAATCTTTTTTAACCATCTTTCAAAGGAGCCCTGTTTGAAGTCTCTACGTCTATTCATTCCAAAGACATGGCTTTTCCGGTTTCAAGGCTCCCATTAGGCCCCGGGTCAAAATTTTTCAAATTTGTTTGCTTTCTGACCACATATATGATAAGAGCAACAAAACAAAAAAAAGTTCAAATCGGTCAAAAATCATTTGCACAGATTTTACTACAACCACTAGAACCGAAGAGAATCGAACAGAGGGTCAACTCTGAAAAGAAACCGGTTCGTGAACGGAACCAGTGATTTGGAGCACCGATTTTTAGCTTAAAATTTTGGTTTTTGATATTTTTTTATTTTTTTTTCTCTAATTGTTTTTTTTTATTTACTTTTTTTTTATTTATTTATTTTTTTTTATTTATTTCTTTTTTTATATTTTTTTTTTTTATTTTTATATTTTTTTTATATTATTATTTTTTTTTTTTAATATATTTTAGTTATTTAATTATTTAATTTTTTTTTTTTCTTATATTTTTTTTTATTTATTTATTTATTTTTATATTTTTCTTAATTTTTTTTTGTTATCTATTTTTTTTTATTTATTTATTATTTTCTTTTTTTTTTTTTATTATTTTATTTATTTAATTAATTTATTTTTTTAACTTATTTTTTTTTTTAATTATTTATTTATTTTTTTATATTTTTCTTTATTTTTTTATCTATTTTTTATTTATTTATTTTTTATTTATTTATTTTTTATTTATTTATTTTTTATTTTATTTATTTTTTTTAATAATTTTTTGCTGTTTTTTCTTAGAATTATTAATTTTTTTTTTTTTTGTTGTACTTTAAACTTTTTTTTTAAATGACAGAAAATGATAAAAACTTATAAACCTAAAAGAATGTTTAAAAACAAACGTACAGCCCTCGTGTAGCCCAACACTTAAAAGTAAATATTTATCAGCTGACCATATCAGCTACTATATAGGGGGAAATATATTGGCAGTCGTATGGGTGAACTGAACTTAACTGATTGACATGCTCTGACAGATGGACAGATACCAAGTGCTGAGTTTCTGATTTGTTTTTATTGTATACAATGCTAAATTAGTTTTCTTATTTAGTTTTTATTATTATTATTTTTTTCTTGTCGCGATTACTATTGAAATTATAAATTTCTACGGAATATCAATGTACGATTTTAAATCATTTTATGGTGCTATACAAATACTATGTACTACTATATATATAGTAGAATTTTAATGCTTCTGGTTCTTTGTTTTAATTTTCCATTCATTCATTCAGTTTTTTTTTTTCATTCATTCATAGATTTATAAAATAAAAAAAAAACATGAGATACGACACAACGAGATGTGTGAGAGATACGACGTACTCGTATTTGGTTTTAATTTCAAGATTTTTTCAATAAGCAAAAGTGACAACAATGGCGTAGTATTTTTTTTTTTTTAATGAACTTCTATGTATAGTTGGGAGCTGTGTATGCAGGTCAAAACTTACCGCAGGCAATACTATGTGAAACATCAACAACAACAGTCTCCACAGCATATATTTTGTTGTCAGTTTGACGGTCTGTCTGTCTGTCCATTCGATTCCATTCATACGTATATATTTAGGTTTCTACGACTACAATCGCAATTTAATTCATACATTCAATTAAATTAATTGATATTATTTTTTTTCGTTTTAGTTCAAGTCTAATAAAAACAATCTTCATTTTTAAAATTTGATTCGAGAGAATTTGATTCGAGAGAATTTATATTTTAAAAGCTGAATCGATATCAATCTGTTCGCACTTTCCACTGTCTGTCCGCCGTATAAATTATTTAATATTGGATATTATAATTAGTTAATGCCACTAAACTTGTAAACTTGGTTTCTCAGAATCTAAGTGAGATGTCTTATATTAAATTATTTTTCTAATTCCATTGAAAAGGTTTATCCCACAACGTATATTCTTGATCAGCATGCTAAGAAGAGTCAATATAAACATGCACGTTTCTCCGTTCATCTGTGTGTCCTCCCGTATACCATATACAAACCGAAACTATAAGATTTACAATACTAATTTCAAAATTTTAGCACTTCCCATTTTAAGTGGTTTCTCAAAATAAAACTATTCCAAATTTATGGACCTATAATATGTTCAAGAGATTTTTTTTGCGTTAACCTTGAACCATGAAATTCTATATTATGTAAATAAAATATCCCAATCTGACAAAAATCTGACAACTATTATATTAGTTACTCAAACAATACTTTAAGTTTTAGCCATTTTTTTTCCCCCGAAATTTTTGCAAATGTATGTAACAGACCCTGATAAAATATATCTATCCGACTGTCTTCCCATTTTAATTTGGTATCCCCCTTACAAACCTACCACCAAATTTTGATGTTTAATTGTCTTGAAAACTACTGTGTTATATTAAAAAAATATAGCCTATGATGCTTCCAAAAATGAAAATATCCCAATATGGATATAGACCCTATACAAATACATCCCAAAAAAATATTTTAAAATCCAAAACAGTAAAGTAAGCTACATAAAAATTGGCTTTACAAAGCTGATATTCGTGACTTTTTACAGTCGAGCCATAGTCGACTTCAGCGTTCTTTCTTTTGTATTAAAGGTACTGATATTCTGATTACCCAAAAAAAACCCGGGGAAGGAAGAATAACTTTCGTGACAGGTTTCATATGTAAAGATTGGGTGTAGCGTATCTCATAGTTGTGTCTACTTGACTCATATATATAGAATTTCTTGTTATTTATTTATATAAAATATTATTTAAACAAATCTCATGAAAAAATGGATTTCTGTTTGACACTTTTCAATATTTTTCGTTTAAAAGAGAATTCTGGAACACCAGCAGAAGATTTTATATTTTCGATTTTTTTCATATATTATTAAAGGGGACATCGTAGACCCTATAAAATATATACATTAAATATATGTCCTCGTCGATGTCCGTCTGTCTGTCCTTCTGCGTCTTCAATCGCTTAGTTTTAAAGACATTGTCAATATTTTTCATTTGAAAGAGAATTCTGGAACACCAGAAATTTAAAAAGTAATAAGATTTTCAATAATTAAGTAATTACTTTTCAATTGATTGAATTCCAATACATTATTAAGTCATTTAATTATGTAGTTAGTAACAAAAAACTCGCCACACAATGACCTTCACAGCGTTGCAATTGCAATTTGCATGCACTCCACTTACTGAAACCATTCACTTGGCACAAAACTATGAAAACTATGAAAACTATTGTTAATTTGCATACAAACGTACAAATCAAAAGCAACAATTAAATCAATTATAAGTAGAACATGAACATTGAAAATAATAAATAATAACAAAGAAGACTTCCTATAATTTGTGTGCGAATAAGTAGAGTAAAACTCAAATACAAAGCAACAAGTAGCAATTATGGTAAAAATCTTTTCAGATAGAAGCAAAATACTCGTACATGGCATAAAGTTTAGCAACTCATTAAAAAAACATTAATTAAAATGCAAAAAAAAAAAAAAAAAAATAGTAATAAATTGTACAAATAATTATTTTCCCACAAGAACGCATGTACAAATTCGTACTAAAAAAAAAAAATAATACTTTTCCATTTTTTTTTTTTTTTTTGACGCCCACAAAACACACAGAAAAGCGTGCGAACATTTAATAAAGCAGTTAAACAGCAAAACATTTCGCTATGAAATGTTTGTGTGGGCAACTAAGCCAGACCAGGCCAGGATGTTTGCCTACACAGCAAACATGCGCCCACGCGCCCCATGCATTTCATTGGAAAGCGCCAATAAAAAAAAAAAATAATAAAAAAAAAACAATAATGCTGTTCGATAATAATGATGCTGATGATGATGATGTAGTTAATATACATACTTATAAGGAAATGCGTCTATGGCACTTTCACTCTTTAGGAAAATTTTCAGAGATGAGTTGTGAGAAGAAACCCGATAAGTTTCTAATATGCAAAACGCCTACGCATTCTCATCATTCTGTAGGCGTCATGTACCAAGTATAAAAATAGCTTTAGCGACAGCTGTGTCTGTCTGTCTGTCTGTCTGTTTGTAATCTGTAATCTCTGTAAACGTATTTTGCTCATTATTAGTTTGATATGGAAAATGGAAAATGTTTGAAGTTGTTGCCAAACATATCCATCAAAATCATTCTAAATACAAAGTAGCGCGCATTTAGTTGCAATGAATACACAGCTGTATCATCTTATACTCGTAGATACTCTTAGTGTGTACTGTGATTGAGTAGGCAAATGAGTTGACGTTTAAACCCAGTTCGACATTGATATATTTGGTGACAAACTGTTGCGGTTTATTACAAACATTAAAACATATAAATTTGGCTTATAGCAAATATTGGGGTTGTTTGTTTCAAATAATTTTAAGATGTTTTGCAACATATTTGCTACCCTTAACAAACATTTTTAGAGGAAATTCTATATGTGTGCAATTCATTTTAGTGCATATGTGTCCCCTTATGTCATATTAAAAATTAACAAAATGTGTAAATGAGTTTGTTGAAAGCGTAATTTATCATGATACAATTCATTAGCATAATTAAACTAGAAAAAAAGTATCTTTGGTAGGTATAGTTGAGAGTACAAAAGTTCTAATGGTGTACTCTTGAAATAATCTTTATAAAATGATTTCATTACCTATAAACAATTCGTTCCATTGTAGTTTGCTACGAAAGATTTGCCTTTTTCCAAAATTTTTTATCACTTATTGCAGCATAGGTCTGGACAATTTTTCGGCATATGTTGGCTTTGAGCTGGTCCAGGGACGCTAGTTAAACGGCGTAAAGTGCCTGAAGGGACGATTTCCGACAGGAAAAATTCTGATGGCGCACAAATGATAATGAGCATCAAAAGTCATGATTGAAATTTTATTCGATTTCCTTTTGATGTTTTGCATATTTTAACCTATTGAAGACGTCGAGACTTGTCGAATGGCAAACATTTTACAAGAATGAGGCTTCGAACAATCGCTCACACATGTCAATTTTTTTATTGCAGTTTTATATCAAGGAACACAAAACGGAGCACCCTTCATATAAAAATTTTTTCGTAAATAGTACGAAAACATTCGTACTATCTAAGAAATGAGAACTAACATGTAAACATTTATTTTGAATAGCCAAAAAGAAAAAAAATGCGGCATATTTGTAAAAAGGAAGCCTAAAATTTGTTTGGTTTTATCCGAATTAGAGATATTTTGTTGGGACCATCATAAACCTATTTATAAAGAGTGTTCCAGAATTAACGTTAGACCCAGAATTAACGCAGGATATACAGTAAAGTGCTGGCAACTCTGAAAATTAACAATTTGACAGTTGAAAAGTTTAGATCAAGTCGAAATGAAGCGTTACACGATAGAATACGATAGAATTTTGTTAGGGCTGCCAGCACTTTGTTGTAAATCTTGCGTTAATTGTGGCACACCCTTTGCAAAATTCAGAGTTTCTTTAGTTGAAAAAAAAGTTTTTTTTTGGATTAGATTTGAATGAGGGCTTCACCTCTTTGAAGAGTTTTAGTTCCTATGATGTTGGCCCTATATTTTAAAGACTCCGAGATAATCAATTTTGTACGGCAGACAGATAGACCGACAAACGAACGGACGGACAGACAGACAGATACTTACTGAAACGAAAGTGATAATTTTATTCCAGAAAAAAACCTTTTTGAAGAGAATAAATTTTGTTTCGTAACATTTGACATTTAAATAATAAAAAATAATTGGTTCAGTACAACATAAGATATCATGTCAATCCACACAAAAAAAATGTGGGTTCGAGAAATAAGCGTCAAAACTTTATATTGAATATAAAAACCCTATTGAATTTTACATATACTTAAAAAATATATGCAAAATCCATGCATAGACTTCTTTTAAATCAAATGAGTTCTCTATCTTGAAATATAACGTATATATATATATATATATATATTACATAATACATATACTATATATACTATACATTCATAGTAACTATTAGACCTATAATATAAGAATTACAGCATATACATAGATGCATATAGTATATGACTAGTACAAATCGAGTGCATGCGCCCTATAATATTCTATGTGCAACAAAATAAAAATATTTATATAAAACTATATACTATATATATGTACTATAGCAGCAGCTATATAGAGTGCTATAGTACTAGAAAAATGGTATACTATGTTTGATATATAATATATAATAACTTTCCAAATACTGAGAATCTTTTTCATTGCAATATGTTTTATGCTGCTGCTGTTACATAGTATATAATATACTTCATTGTAGTAAATATATACATAGTACATAAACTACGAATTGCAATGCGTAGTACGTTAGTGACGTAATAGGTAACGATAGTGACTCGTCGTTACATAAAAAAAAACATAAAAATGTCTACAATTACGAATGACGAATGAGTATCGAGTAAATGCATAGTAAACGTCTGTGTCCTACAATTACGAAAAACGCAACACCCCTTCGCAGTATGTAAACCGGCCAAGAATGTTTTACGGCATACACTTCGTATACATAATATGCCGTAGTAACCTATTTACTAACTATGTTCGTACACGAGTCAAACAAATCGTACACCCACGTGATGTATAGCGGAAAAGAAAAAAAGATTCTACTCCATTCTACGCTACTCGTGCGCTGCAATACGTTTTCATTGCAGCACAATTCGCCTGTTGCAAGCTTAACGCATATACATAACGTTGTACATAGTACTATATACGTATGTACGTATCACAACCCATAACTTTACGTTTTTTTTTTTTTTTGGTTTGCTGGCATACATTTCTATTTAACTTCGTAAACAATTCGTTAACGTTCGCGTAAACTCGTTTTACGTCGTTGTTGTTGTCGTCGTCAAATGTCGTCGTCGTCGTCGTCATTCGTTGCATACAGTTCCAAATTTGTTACGATGACTTTAAACTATGACGTCACAATGCGGTGACCAGACCAGACCACTCTACTTCAACAACTCGTGCATAACCGTAACGAAACGTAGTGACGCCGTAGTTTTAACTCGGCTCGCAGATTTTAACGTTTTACGTTGCATACGTGTTGCTTTTACTATTTGAGTTTACGCGTTACGTCTTTTTTGTTTTTCTCGAACGTTAATATTGTTTTTTAAGTAGTTTCTTAGGGAGTAGCATGTATGTAACTTGTAAAAGTGTTAGTTAGTTTAGTTTAAGCTGATTTGAATCAAAATTGTACATTCACATGTTCAAATTATCACAGTGAGTATGTATGAATTTACAGTGTGAATGTTTGAATTCACAGTGTGAATGTTTGAATTCACAGTGAAGTTTGAATTCACAGTGTAATGTTTGAATTCACAGTGTGAATGTTTGAACTCACAGTGTGAATGTTTGAATTCACAGTGTGAATGTTTGAATTCACAGTGTGAATGTTTGAATTCACAGTGTGAATATTTGAATTCACAGTGTGAATGTTTGTATTCACAGTGTGAATGTTCAAACTAAACATGTGAATGTTCGAATTATCAGTGTGATTGTTACAATTCACAGTGTAAATATTCGAATTCACAGTGTGAATGTTCAAAATTAGTGTGAATGTTCGAATTAACAGTGTGAATGTTCGAATTAACAGTGTAAATGATATAAATCACAGTGTGAATATTCGAATTCATAGTATGAATGTTCGAATTCACAGTTTGAATGTTCAAATTTAGTGTGAATGTTTGAATTCACCTTTAAACACTCGCCTAAGTCATTGCCAATATTTTCTACGACATTTAAAACTAATCGAAGCTCTATAACCTCTTCTAGAATATATTTATTATTTATATAAACTAATAAAAAAAAAACTTAAATAGCAACACGCGTTGACACACAAACCTATAATGCTATTCGCCACAGCACAAGTGCAACGAATTGGCCTAAATGTCAACGATTTCCAGGTAAAACTAAAGTCCATTACGTTATATATGTAGTATTGACCGAAAATGTCGAACGTCATCGATGAGCTTGCTACATATGATGAAATTGTACACAAATGTACAGTTTACAGTCTTGTATGAATCATATTTGGACCTAGTGACCCATAAAATAAACGAACACAACGAATACCTTATAAGAGTAAATAGAACAATGAAAAGGACAGCAATACACACAGAGAAGTGTTAATGTCAAACAAGGATACATGGCACACGTAACATATTGTGGGTTGTGGGTGAGTATGAGTGCAACTCGAAACTCGTTCGTACACTTCGTGTATTCGTTTGTTGCATCAATGAGTGAAATTCATTTTAATTTTTTTTTTTCACTTTAAAAAAAAAAAAATTTGAGTCACATGCTGTGCCGTATTTTAGTTTAACACCCACTTTCAGACCCACTACAGCCAATTTCATCATAACTGTGCATCTGAGTTGCTCTTTTCTTTTTTTTTTTTTTGCGCAGCAAGGATTTAGTGTTGCAACTATTTCCTCACACCATTTCAAACATTATCACTCAGAGTCAGTGCAGCAGCTGCTTAATGTGACTCGGTTTTTCTTTTCATCAGCAACTACGACGTCAACGTCGACGTTTTTCATAGTTGTAGACAATATCATCGTCGTCGGCGTCTCATCATCGTAGTTTTTCTATTTGATTTTCCAATATTTAAACACTGCATGCAGCGTAAAATCATCTCAGTCGGTCAGTAGCAGTTTTGTTTTACGAAGCTCTTGAACTTGAAAAAAACAATTTTTAACCTACTTTTTATTTAGTAAAAATAACAACAACAACAACTATAAAAACAATAACAGTGAAAATTTTAAAAACAAATCAAATATTAAACAAAAAAAAGAACTCAAAACTTTAAATAATTACAAAAAAAAAACTATCTAAAAGCGAAAGCTAATGTAAGTGAAAAAGAGAGATAGCAAGTGCAATATTTTTTTTTATTTTTTTTTGGAGTGCGCGCCCAAAAATTTTTTGGTATTTAAGCACTTCATTTTGTATTTCGATTATGCTTCCGTTCGAAATAAAACAAAACCGATTTTTTTTTGAGTTAAATTATTTTAAATTTTTTAATACTTAAAAAAATATATAAAGTATTTTTTTTAAACTTTATTAGAAATTTTTTTATAAAATCTTGTTTATACGAATTGAAGTGAAAAAATATACAGTCATGTTCTTAAATTCACTTTCGATCGAAAGTAGAAATTATAATAAAGCAATTTTAACTAGCAGAACTAAATTAATTGTTATATTGCATCCACTATCGATTCAATTTTTGTGAAAGTGAAATTGAGAACAAGCCTAATCGACTTTCGAAAGTGAAATCTTGTATTTTGTCTATTCCGGTTTTCACTTTCACAGAAAAAGATTGCAAAATTGTTTTGTTGCATTCTGTTCCAATCACAAAAGTAATGTTTCATTTTCAAAATGTTTCTTTGCGTATATCGATTTAAAATTTGAATTCGGAATCAATCATATTAAAAAGTACAAAAATGATATCTATAGATCTACTCACAGAATGAAATAAAAATATTTTTAAATAATCGGAAGTATCTTTTTTTGTTTGGGTAATATTTTCTTTTACTTTTCAATTTACTTACTCAAACACTGCCGATTTGAAATCGGAAATATCTTGCGATTTGCAATTGCCGGAGCACCAAAATTTGCGATTTGAAAAGCACCGCTTTTAGATGCATACAGTTCATTTTTATTATTATTTTTGATTAACTTTTTTTTTTTATTATTATTTTTATTTACTTATTTTTAAATAAATTTTTTTATATTATATATTATATTTTTTTTACATTTTTTTTTATTATTGTTTTTTAATTAATTTTTTTAATATATATTTATTTTTATTTTTATTATTTTCAATTTTTTTTTTATTATTTTTAATTTAATTTTTGTTTTTATTGTTGTTTTTTTTATTATTATTTTTATTTATTTATTTTTGAATAAATTTTTTTTACATTTTTATTATTATTATTTTATAATTAAATTTTTTTTATTATTTTTTTTTTTATTATTATTATTAAATTTATTGTTATTTTTATTTTTTTTTTTCTATTTTTTTTTTTTTTTGTATTTTTATTTTTTTTTTTTTTTATTTAGTCTGTTTTAAATTTCGATTCGTTTTGAAAATGTTATACAAGTCAATTCCAAAATATTTGTACCAAAAATAATCTTTTCATTTAATTTAAATCTCTTTTCATGAATTTATTTTCTTTTAAAAGTTCAGAGAATATGATAAGCTTGTGGCACTTTTTAAGCAAAAAAATGTGCAATATGCTTGCTAGAATATTTTAAATTATTTTTTTTTTTTGCTTCTTTTTTCAGTCGTAGTCAGTTTCATAAAATTTCCTAGAAAAAATGTGAGGGAAATTATTTTCTCGAAACTATGTTCCAAAGAAATTGAAAGCATAAAAGGTAAACTTTACAAACTTAAGGAATATTCCAGTAGTTTACACATTTTGAAACAAAAACCGCTGCAATTCAAAAAAAAATGTGTACTAAGCAAAAACTCATTCAAAGAAAGTGCAGACAAAAAAAAAACTTTTCAGCACCTACACAGAATTCGAAGAAATTAAAAAAAAGGCTTTAAACATGAAAAAAAAAACCTAAAACAAAAGGTCACATGGCACACGCGCAAGCCAACTCGTTTTTCTTTCTTTTTTTTTTTTTTTTGTTTCTGGTTACGCTTCAAATAAATGCAAAAGTGCAAAAGAAGAAAACGTGCGAACTTGAGTGCATTTGCACTTGACACACACAAAAAAAAAAAACAAAAAAAGGAAAAATATTTAACAGGTGTCAGTGTTACAAAACAATAAAAACAACAACACAAAAAAAATACTACTAGAACGCGTAAAGGCATTGTAGAATGGATGAAAAGGTCACAAACACAGGCAAAAAAAAAAAGAAAACCAAAAAAAAAAAAATTTGTAAACAAAATCAAGCCAAAATGAAAATGAAAATACTACGACGTAGTTTGGGAAAACATATTCATGCAATCAATTTTTTCCACGCGCGCCAAAAAATACAACAAAAAAAAAAAATAAGCAGAACTGCTGTAACCGAAACTGCAAATGAAATGTAAACGTAGGCGTAGGCGTATACTTAATAAACGAAATAAAATATTACGTATACGCCGCATTGCACACGCAGTAATAACAAGAAAAATGCGATAACAAATACAAAGCGGCGCGCGTATGCAAGGAAGTTAGTCAAATATTCAAAATAATAAAAAATAAAAAAAATAAATGAAATAAAACAGAAAAATATATAAAACTGGAACTCGTGTGCCTTCATAACGTGACAATGCAAAATGCGTCTTAATTTTGTATTCGCACAAAAAAAAAAACAAAAAAAACAAAAATCATTTAGTCGAGCTTAACTAATGAATTAAATAATTGCTTATCGAGTATTTTTTTTACTACTTTTTTTCCTATTCTTTTGGTTTGTGTATCTTCATAATTTCATTATTGACTTTCTTTGGCGCGTTTAGTATACCCGATGCACATTGTGTGAAGGGTGTTTTCAGTTTGTCGGAAAGTTTGTAACCAAGAGAATATATATTATTGATCAACTCTATGAGATGAATCAATTTAGCCATGCCCTTTAATTTTAAGCTAAAGCTTTTTTTGGTCCTAGGCAGTTTGTATGTCAGAACCAAGGTACCACGAACATTTTAAGGTATAGCCGCCAAAACTTACCACTTTTTCCGATTTCTGGAAATAGTTATTATTTATGAATGTATTTACTATAAGTTGGGTTAAGGGGTTGTATACGGATAAGAGATCGAAAAAAAGGCATTTTTCAAGAATTTTTTCTAAGCAAACTATTTGATTTATTGATTTGAAACTTGGCATTTATATTATGACAGCCTTAAACTATATTCACATATTTTTTAGTGCCAAAAATAATTATCGGGAACGTTGATATTGCCAATTTTGCAGAGCTTTGCAAAAAAAGTCCTCTTGCGGTGAGCACGATATTTCTGGACTGGATCATCTAAAATGCAAAAACCAAATAGATTTCATAAAAAATTTTTAAGAAAAAAAAAAATTTATTGACAAAATGGCGGCTACTCAAAGCAAAAAGTTCGATTTTTGACCAAAATTCGGCTCTTTAATTGTTTAAAAAAATACGAAATTTTCATCGGATGGAGAAATCCTTCGATTAATTACAAAAAAATATAGTTAAGAAGCTTGTGTAAAAATTTCAGACCGATCGGTGCAGCCGTTTCTGAGAAATCTTGCTCACCGACTTTGAAAACACCGTTTCGAGAAAAACGTGTTTAAAGTTTTAAAAGCACTTGAAAGCACTGCGAGATCTCTCGGCGCGCCTTCACTAATAAGTATCACGTCCATTTTTAGGTATAGCACCCATACAAATCTACCGCCCATTTTTAGGTTATTTTTTTTTTGCAAATAATTCTAATTTATGCATATATTCACTAGAATCTGGGAAAAACCTTTGACAAGTATCGGGTCACTATAACATACAGACTCCATACGAACTCAATTTCCACAATTTTTTTTTTTTTTTTTTTTTTCAATTAAATTATTTTTATATCCCTTAACTTGAGTTGTCCCCACCGAACGCCTTTGTGGAATTTAATCTACCTCACTGATGATCATAAATGAACTAATTAAAGTATCGTGAGTCGGGTATTTGAGCTTCGGTTCTGTCGTAGGTAACGTTTTTTGTTGTTTTTTTTAAATATTTTTTTTATTTATTTATTTTTTTTTATTTATTTATTTTTTTTTTTTTTCTTCGATTTTTATTTCGCGTGTTTGCAAATTTTTTTTTTTTTCGCGATTTTGTTTCACTTTTTTGTTCGTTTATTTAGGTTATTTTTTTTTATTTATTTATTTATTTTTTTTTTTTTTTTTGTTTAAACGCTTGTATTAACTTTGCTCTAAAAATAAAAAAAAAATTGTATAAATAATTATTATAATAATTTTATTTGCACTAAGCGTGACAAAATTTAAACGGCGCGTGTAAAGACAAAACTTGAATAAATCAGTTTAAAAATTTTGCACTGCAGCATTACCGAAATTTCTATGCGCTTCAATATGTTAATTTGAAGTAAAGTTTAAAAAAAAAATTTGATACAATTTTTGTACACAAAATATCGTTGAAAAATGGAGGCTGCAATCCGACGGACTTAATCAACAGACACTGTAAACTCTTGAACGGGGGGTCGCCTATTCGGATCTAAACACCAAAAGTTTTTCCAGAGACCCATAAAAATTACAGTCTACAAGGCGCAAAAAAATCACGATCCTGCTATATGACGCAGCAGCAGCATGCGTAATGTCGGAATTGAATAAGTCAGCAGTCAGGTGCTTTCGAGAGAAATATTCTTCGGAAAATATTTTGGACCTGTCATAGAGAACTACGGTTTATTACGTATTCAGTTCCATTTTAGCGCAGAGGCTCCAGCGAAAAGAGTTTAGGAGTGAAACGTGTACCAAATTGGATAGGTTGCAGTTTAAGTGGAACAGTTTGGAATCGACTATTTGTATAAAAAAACACAAGATCAGGCGCATAAGCAGCCTTAGGGACTTTCCTACGTTTATGCATGTAAATTAAGTTGAAATATTTTTTTGAAAAAGGCAACTTATAAATATATTTCAAGAAATTCTTTTTTCAAGAAATTCATTTCATGTATTTAAGGAAAATACATAAATTCGATGGTCAATCTGGCAACACTGTTGAAATTGACATTTAATAGAGTCAAATTTAAAAAATTTTTTTTTTTTATAATTTTTTTTATTTAAAAACAAAAAGCAAGTTCATTTTCTTAATTAGTTTTTCGATATTCACGAAATATGTGCATAAACGAGGTGTATACAATGCATAATACAATATTTATGACAATTTTGTAGATAGTCTTTGATCTTAGAGCTAAACAACATTTTTGTAGTGTATGAAACTTATATTTTATATATACTATATATTTCATTCACATTACATATTTGTACATTAATTTTTTTTTTTTTAATTAAACGTAACTAATTGTTTGGCGCCATTTTGCTGCGGCGACTCAATAATTTTTTTTATTATTTTTTTTTTTTTTGTTGTCAAAGGCGCCACAGTGCGTATGCGTGACAATTTTCATTTTGAACTAAAAGTGAAAGGTGAAATTGCACGCTTTTTCATTTCATTCAATTTTTGAAGCGTTTAATCACATTCAGAGCGATGCAATACGTTGCGATACGAATGCACTTTGTAATAAAACTGCATTGAATATGAAAAAGTGAGTGCATTTATTGTTTGACAAGTTGCTGAAGTAGAATTACATTTTTTATTTATTTATTTTTTTTTTTGAGACCGAAACTTTTTTCTAATGGAGTGTAAAAATATGGATGAGGTAAGCAAACAATTTTGAAACGGCCAACAGCTGTTTGCAACAAGCAACACTGCAATTTAACTGTGTTGTACAACACTGTTTTTTTTTTTTTTTTTTGACAAACTAAAATCAGCTGAATTTTATGTCAAAAAAATAATTCAAAAGCACAAAATAATTTAAAGCAGCATGCAAAATTTTTCAAAAACAAATTTTAGTACAAATTTTTAAGATTTCTGAAAATGGTGAACATTATTGAATGTGTACAACAGGTACGTTCATAATACTAATATTAATAATATTTCATTCATTAGTGTGACCTATAAATTCTTGAAACTTTAAAACCCATCCCAAAGGCAATAAAAAACACACACGTTTATATCGCGTTTCAATTCAATTCAACTCGCTGCCGAACTCATTCATCAGCGGCAAAGTTATACACGACGGGCGTCATTGAAGCTGTTCGTAAGCGAGCGAGCGAGCAAACTTACAACGAACGCCCCAAAGATAAATTTTTCATAATTAACAAAATATTTTTTAACCAATTAAGATTATTAAATGAAATATTTGTTCGTTTTGTTTCATACAGCTTAAAGTCAGTTCTCAGTCTCTCTCTCTCTCTCTCTCTTTCGCTCTCTCGATAAATTTTGATAAATTATCCAAAAAAAAAAAAAACTAGTTTGAAGCGAAAGGAAAACGAAAATTAAAATTTTTTGTGAACTAAGTTTTGATACGCTTTATGAAACGTTCGTTATATATTTTAGATTTAAATTGGTACACTCGAAAAATTTAAAAAATCTTGACGTAAAATAGTTCCAAAAATGTGAACTGAAATATTATTTAAAATATCTAATTTTCGGTTTTCTCATTCTTAAAAAAAATGGTATCCATTTCCAAGACTGATCCTAACAAAATCCAGTCGTACTTCTCAGAAGAATATTTGTAGACTTTGGTATTTTGATGTAAAACATTAATTCACGAACCCTGAATGTTTGCTTACTCAAATCAAATAGCTTATTCTCTTGAGAACCCTATAATCACAACAAGTTCGTTTACCTTAATCCGTCGTTCATCCAGTTTTCATGGCAAAAAGAGTGATTTTTGAGTCCCAGTGTGATTAGCGATTGCGACTTGCAAATCACAGTGACTGCAAACAGTGATAAAATCGCAATTAGCGAAAAAACAATCAGCGATTTCTGAACAGGCTCACTGTTTGCGAAGAATGAAACTCAAAGTCGCCGCTAACTGAACATGTTCCCCTAAGGAACACGAAAATCGCAAATCACTACTTTTAATCGCTGTGCGACATTGCGATTTTTAAATCACTGAAAAAAATCATCGAAAATGATTTTTCTTGACAACACTTGTCTCCGCTCATGAATTAAATTTTCACTACGCAATCCAATTCAAATGTGCTCAAGAGCGAACGTGTCCATATTAAGCTGGAATATGTGCAGATCAGACTTAGAGCTTAAAAGAAGAAATTATTTTCATATTCTTTTAGATGGTAAATAATAATCACGATCTGAGAATTTTTTATTTTTTTAATCGTAACTTTTTAAGTTTCTTCTGGTCTTTATTTGCCATCCTTACACTCTATTTATTACAAAAATCGTGAAGTTTCGACTGATCATTGTAGTTCTCCATTTGCTTTAATTTTCGGAAGATTTCACTTACTATTTCGGTCACCCATTTTTCACAAAGTTTATAAGATTCGACTTACCATGTGATTTATATAAAAAAGTTCTGAAGATACTACTGACAATTGTGATTAAAAAATTACCCAAAAATTTCGAAGCTTAGCTCTGAAGGTTCATCTTGACTCTTTACTTAACAAAAACTGCTTTACATTCGAATTCTTCAAAGTTCTAAAAATTGAACTTACCATTCCGACATTCCATTTATTGAAGATTTATCATAAAATTTTAAAAATTCCATAGATTATCTTGTTTTTCAATTTGCTAAAACCTTGTAAAAATTCGACATACCTTCCAGTCTTTTCATTATTTTGAACATTCTACTCTTCATCTACTCCTTCTGCTTCTATCTAAACACCACCACTTTTACCCACACCTAAAATGTAGTGTATCAAAGCAACAGAAATGCCTTAAGATAAATATAATTCAATAATTTCGGCAAAGCCATTTGAAGTCGCACAACAACGAAATCCAGTATGAAACCTTTTATTTCATTTTTTTTTTTTTTTTTTTGTCTTCAGTTCCAGTTCAAACTTCAAAGTTCGGATTAAAGACATTAGGCCAAAGAGTCAAGACAATTGAGACACTAAAATTTCAAAGTTTAAAACCGGTCTACATATAAAAATTGTATTGAAGGTGATACTTATACGCTTGCGAACAGGTGAATTTCTGCCTTGTTTTGTCGATTTATTATGGAATTTGTGAAGTTAATGATTGTGTTTATAGTTTAAATAAAGATTTGGAATTTTTTTTTTTTTTTATAGAAATCTTTTTTTAGTTGTTTAAATATTTGTTCAGATATATTTATTTTTTTCTATGAAATTAAGAATTTAAAATTGGAAGCAAATTTTAAGAGTTCAATTTTTTTTTTTTCTTTAGTTTTAAACATTTTTTTTAATGAAGTTAAATTTTTTTTTTTTTTTTTTTTTGTATATTATTTTTAAATATTGGAATTGTTTGGTGAATGCGACATTTTGAGAAATTGTTTATTTATGCTAAAAAGCTAAAGAAAAAAAAATTTACACATTTTAGCTTTTAATGTTTTTATTGATTTTATTTTTTTTAAATAATTCTTTTACTTCGATTTTTTTTTTTTTTTTTTTTGCTTTTTTATGCAAATTAATATTTTTATTTTTATTTTAAGAAAGAAACTTGTACTCAAAAAATTTACTTTAAAGATTTTGCGGCGACATTGTGTCTCGGATTTTTGTTAATTTCAAAAGCAAAATTCGTAGAAAAAACTCGATTTTTTGATTTTATGCTAATTAACAAAACATACGACGAATTAGCAAAGTTAATTAAGAATAAATAATCGAAACCGAGCGTTACTACTTTGAAGACAAGCTTTGTATGTATTCATGAATGCTGTCATAAAATATTTGCTAAATTTTTATGGTCCAGACGCGTGGACGCTAAACTTAAATTATAGATTTTATTTTGAGTTTAATAATTCACTTCGAAATGGTTTGAACTTCGAAAGAGATTATTGAAATTTTGTGAAAAAAAGGGGTGTAACAGATCAACACTATCGAAATCGCCATATGAGTCAACTGATATCGGAAACTATTACTGCTAGGGTTATCAAACTTGTTGCCTCTCCAGACCAGAGTAGTTAATTCTAATATGTTTTGGGTCCCTGAATTCTAATCTGATGTAGGAATTCAAAATAATCGGAATATATTTCTCTAAAGAACGCAATTTGCTAACTCTTCTTGTTTTTGAGCTAATAAATGGGCGTCGGAACGGTAATCTCGAGGGTCCCGATGGGTCTTGCTGGGTTTCGCTTACTTTTAAGTACGAAACTGAAGTTTTTATATATTATAACACTGCAATGTTTAGTTTTAAGCATTTTGTTTAACAAATCAAACAAATATTTAGGGTTTTTATAATTAAAAGTAAGCGGAACCCACGGGATTCCTGGGATTTTGAGGCACTGCGACATACATAGCTTTTGGTAATGCCTGTTTTTTTTTTTTTTTTTATAAAATTGAAATTTTGCTCAGCACCAATTTTTATAGTCTACAAGAACTGTGCAGTGGACATACCAACGAATTAAAACCAAAAAAAATTCTTATTACTAAATTTTGTTACAAAAAAAAAAAAACCAACGCCAAACAAAAATAAATAAATCATTTTTACATTTGCAAATTTCAAAAAATTCAACTAAAAACCGCACAAAATTCTAAGAAGCATAAATCTTTTACAATTGGTATTTCCCCTGAAAATATAATAAAAAAAAAAAAATTTATTTTTGCAAATTTTAAGGAAAACTATTAAAAATTTACATAAAATTTAGAATTTACATAAAATTTAGCGCCAAAAACGAAATTGTTAATGAGAAAATCAAAATAAAAGGAAAAACAGCAACCAAAACAGAAAGCCACACGCATTTCGAATATTGTCTGGCAATGTGTGTACGTGTATGTATGCATGTGTGTGTATGTTTGTGTTTGGCTGTTTAATTTCGCTGTCTGCGTCAACTGCAACGCTGTACTCGTTTGTTAAACTCTCGTTCCCTTTCCACTTTATTTATTTATGTGTATACACACCATACTCTTTTAACATTATCTATTCGTACTACTCGCACTGCTGTTTGAGCAACAACAAAATTTTAATGTTTTGTTTTCGCTCTAACGCATTCACACACATTGTGGCAGGCATAAGTTTATCTCTTTTTTATGACAGCGTTCAATGCCGTTAGGCTGTGTGAGAAAAAAATGCGCCAAATAAGAAAACAGCGAAACAAATGAGAATTAGTGAAACACAACAAACGTTTTTAAGGTGTGTGTGTGTGTGTGTGGTAGAGCGCCAAAGAGCGAGCATAAATAAATTGTGGAACATGATGTGTGTAAATTTAAGAGCGTTTGCATAGTTTTTTTTTGTTGTTTCTTTTTTGTTTTGTTTTGTTTCATGTAGCGTCATCGTTTTGGGATCAATGTTCGCGCGCGCTCTCTTTCTCACTGCTTTGCGTGTTTTGTTTTTTTGTTTTGTTTTTGTTGTTGTTTTTTTTTTTTTTGGTTGCCACATAATTTAAATTCCACACTCAGTCAAGTTGGACTTGGACTTTGGTTTTATTTGTTTTTTTTTTTTTATATTTTGGGTAGCTTTTTTTTTTTTAATTTTCTTTGTTTTTTTTTTTTTGTTTACAGCAATAAACTGCATAATTACAAAATGTTCGAAGAAATTATTTAAAAATGTTTACATGATTCATTATTTATTTTGTTAATCAGCTAAAAATTCTCATTATGGAAGCTGATTCAATATTTTTTCTGATTTTTTTAGTTTGATGACAAATTTGTTTACGCCAAAAATTAAAGATTTCTTTTTGCATCATTTTTCAAAGAAATCGCCGCAAAATAAGCCTAAAAACGAAATGTAACAAAAAAGCTAAAAAGCAAAAAAAGAAAAAAACACAAAAAATTTTGCGGAAACAAGTGCATTGCATACAGGGTTGTGTGTGTTCCAGATTTAAAAAATTTTGTATTTCAAAAAATGTATGAACTTCTAATAGGACCCAACCAATTTTGGTGGTTTACCCAAATTTTTATAAGCGTTGTCAAAACTTTGTTAATGCTCCAAGTCAACTTGAGCGCTGTTTTCTACCAAAAATGTGCTATAAAGCAAATATTCCAAATTAGTTAAATATTTTCAACAAAATAAATACGGAAATTTACAAGACAAGTAAGAAGACACATGTAAATTTCGAGGACGACACCCTGTTGTAAATTGTTGTTTTGATTTACTTTTTTTTTTTTTTTTTTGCATTGAATAAGGCATTACGGAAAATAAGAAGAAAAAAAACGGTTTCACGTTTCGGAAGCATGCAAAAAAAAACAAAAAACATTTACAATTTAAAAAACAACAACAGAAAAATAACGGCATCCAAAAAGAAACGAGCAACAATAATAAAAACAACAACAGTCAAATGAGCAAAAAATGAGTAAGAAATGCAAAACAAATACACAAGGCATGCCATATGTGTAGTGTGTAACAGCAGAGAATGCAATACAAAATGAACAAAAAAAAAAAAACTTTGCTTTGCTTTTATTTACATTAAAAAATTGAGTGAAAAAATTCAAGAAAAAAAATTGTACGCTCTTTAGGCGCTTGCTCTCTTTTTTGTGGCATATAAAATTTCATATAAAAAAGCAAAACAAGTGCGACAAGAACAACAACAACGAAAATGTATCATTTCCATTTTTTTTTTTCAAAAGTTTCAGCTTAGCTTATACACACACACACACATACACATTCGCACACAAATGTATAACTTCGTGCATTTTCGCGCGCTCATTTCAATTCGTATTCGTTTCATATATTCGTTTGCATTGAATGTGTTTCATTTCTCATTGCATGCCGCCGCCATACACAAAACATTTCGGGCTCATACAATTTTCTTTCAAAGTTATTCTATCTGTTTCTTTTGAAACGGTGAACTGTCTGGTTGTGTTCGCGGACAAAAGTAGCGTTCGAGTTAAAATATATAATTTTTTTTTTTATTTAATTTCGTTTACAAACACGAACCTCGTCTCGACAGGCAGAAAACAGCAGCAAAAAAAAAATAAACAAGAAGCAAGCGCAGCTGAAAAATATCAAATACAAAATAAAGTGAAGAAGTAGCAAAATAAAAACATTGCTCGCTTCGAAAAGTTCTTTTTCGCGCGCGTTTAAAAAAAATATATTTAAATAAAATTATAAAAACTTAAAATTATAATTTATTAAAAAAAAGTGTTTTTTTGTGCATTGTCTCTCAAGTGTCTTTGTTTAAAGTTATAATTAAAAAATTATAACAAAAAAAAAAAACTGTAAAAAACATTTGTGAAAAAAATATTTATATTGTAAAAACACAAAAAAAAAAAGTGTATAAAAATAAAAACAGTGAAAAGAAAAAATTTTATTACAAAAAGAAAAAGTGAAAGCGCACACAAAACGGCGCTTAGTGTCTGCAAAAATAAAAATAAAATATTTAAATGCAACTTTAATTTTTATATAAAAATTAAAAAAAAAAAAAAGTTTTTTTTTTAATATTATTATTTAAAATTTATGTGTAACTTCGTGTTGCACACTTAAAGGCCTCCTCATGAAATGTAAAAGTTGGTCAAATAAAATCAACAATTTTGTTGTACGCAGATTAAAGTCCATAAAGGTAATTATTATTAAAATTATATATATAAAATAATATAATTAAGAATTATTATAATTTTTTTATAATTTAATAAATAAAATTCACGTATTAGAATATTTTTTAAAATTTTTTAGTTTTTTTTTGGTTCAAACAAAAAGTTTAAGGCAGCTTGAAAAAATACGTGTTTTTTTATATAAAATATTTTTTGAACTTCAAAAGTTAAAAAAAAATAAAAAAAAATTATACCTAAAACAATTTTTAATACTTTGAATTTGATTGAATTATAGAAATCGAAGTTTCTATTTGTTACATTTCCAAATATATGAGCAGTTCGATTATAGAGATTTATAAAGATTTTCAAATTTTACGTTTAAAATTTTTTTAGCTCAATTTTGATCTTTCTTTTTCTTTTTTGAGGTTAAAAAACATATTTTTAAAAATGTGTATATTGCCTGAAAATTATATTTAAAAAATAGTAATAATAAAATAAATAAATTAAATTTTTTATAATTTTTTTTTTTTAAATTCTGGCTTTAAAATTTCTAATTTTCTACAAGAACTAAAATTTTAAAAATTAGAAAATCGAGATCCCTTTCCCCAAACCTCATTTTGTGTACGACTTATAAAAATTTCTTATAGAATTGATCAGTAAATGTCCAAGCATTTCTAGAGATGTATCGAAAGTATCTTAAAAACTCAATTTGTATATTAAAAAAACAATTTTGAAAAAAAAAATTCCAAGCAATATTCTCCAAATTTCTGGAGATATATTGAACGTTTGGAAAGAAGTTTTCCATCAAATTCAAATATTTAGCTTTATTTTATGCTAAATATTTGCATTTGATGGAAAACTTCTGGAACTGGAAAAAAACTACTTTACAATATTTTATTTTAGTTTATTCAAAATATATGAAAAAATTGTTTCTATAAAAATAAAAAAAAAAAGTTTATATAGATTAATTTTTTGTATTAATTTTTCAAAAGTTTTAAATATTGAGATATTTTTATAAAAAAAAGACGCATATAAATAAAAATGCAGGTCATTGTCATTAATAAAAAAAAAAATAATAAAAAAACAAAACTACAATATAAAAAATTCCAATCAAATCAAAAACAAATTAATTAACTTTACTATTTTGTTAAATAATTTATAATTTTTGTTTTTTTGTAAACATTAGAAAACCCCAAACAAATAATAAAAACAAAAAAAAAAAAAAAAAAAAAAAAAAAAAAAATAAATAAAAAAAAAAGAACCAATTAAAAAATAAATAAATAAATTTAAAAAAAAATAAATATAAAAATTAAATAAAATAAATAATCACAAAAAAATAAATCATAACAAAAAAATTATATATAAACAATTTTCACTTCTACGCCAATCAAAGACAACAATAACAACAATAATTAAACATTTAAAAAAAAATCACAAAAATAATTTAATGACAAAAACAAAAATAACGCCCCAGCGCCTCCCCACACCTTGATTTACTACTTCTAAGCCATACTTTTTACTTAGTTTATTTTTCATGTTTAAAAAAAAAAAAAAAAATGTTATTGCGTTTTTTAATTTATTTATGTTGTTTTTGTTTTGTTTTTTTTTTTTTATATTTATTTTTCGCATAAAATTCGCCTTTCACTTGTTTCTGTTTTTATTTTTTTTTTTTCTGTTTTACTTTAATGTTGCTTTTTTATTGGGAGGAATTACATATTTTTATTTTTTGTTGTTGTTTCTTTTAAGATTTTTAACAATTAAATTAAGTTTAAAAAAATTATTTGATAAACTAAAACTCTGATACAAATTCAGAGAAGTATCAAAATACTACATTAAAACTCCCTAATAATGCCATAAAAGATAACCCAAACGCTTATAAAATTATATAATTTTTTATTTGTAGTTTTTTTTTTTTTTTTTTTCTAGATTTTTTCAGCTGCTTCTACTTTTTACATTTTTTTTTTTTATGTTGTAATACCCCAAAAACTACAACTAAGTTAGACAGAGATAGATAACAACAACAACAACAATAACGAAAGCAAAAAAAAAAAAAAACAATCAAATAACTGCATCAAGTGAGTGTGATAAATAGTGCAGCATCAGCCCTACTCACACACACACACACACAACAAGCGCTAAACATGCTTAAGACAACAGCGACGAGACGAAGAATCCAGACGATGACAACGTCTGCTGCGCGTTGTGTTGCATCTTTTGCGCTTCGTTTGCAACTTCGTATTTTAGTTTAGTTGTTGTTTTTGTTGTATTGCAGCAGCATTCGTCTTCTTCTTCGTTGTTGTCTTTTGTGTTATTTGACACTCACCGCCGCCGCCAAAATGTTTGTCTACTATAAAAGCAACAACAACAGCAACTAACAACAACAACAATTTTGCCTTCATCGATGTTGCCTTGGCTTCAATTTGCTGCACTACACTTCACATGCCCACCCCACTACACCGCCAGCATACTTTTATCCAAGCAAAATATGTATTACACTACGTTGTTGTCTGTCCGTCTGTCTGCATGTTTGTTGTTGTTGTTTGTGTTTTTGCTTTGCGTGTGTGAAAGACGGAAAATTTAGAGTTTTTACTATTTTGTTTTGTTCAGCAGTTTTCTTTACGTTTCTGTTTTCATCAACAAAAACCAAACACAGCACACTGCCTGCGCGTTTTCGTCTTCGTTGTTGTTGGTTGTTTGGTTTTTTTTTTTTTTGTACTCTTTTGGTTTCGTTTTTTTTTTTTTGTTTGTTTGTTTTGTTTTTCCTGCAGTCTGACTTCCTCATTGCTTAGCGCAGCATAATTTTCTATTTTTGTGTTTGTTTTTGTATTTAATTTTTGCTGAGCTGCATTTTTTTTCTTTGAAATTTTTTTTTTGCTATAATTTTGTTTATTTTTTTGGTTGATTTTATTTTTGACTTTATTTAATTTAAATAATTTTTTTTGCCTATAATATTCTATAGTTTTATTTTTTTTGATTTTGTTTTTTTATTTTTATTTTTTAATGCTTTTGTTATGTTTTTCTTTTTAAGTAAAAATTCCTCAAATTTTTGCTTTATTATAAAAAAAAAACTAGTTTTTCCAGCATAAAATATGCCAAACAATTGCTCTTCTATTTTTGTTTACTCTAGTTTTAAGAGTATTAAACTGAAGAGCAATAAAAATTAAAATAAGAGAAATGCGTACCACTATTCATTTCATTTTTGTGTATTTTATTTTCTTTTAGTTTTTGAGTGTCACTATTTTAACAAAAAATTGTTTTAAAAAAAAATATAAATAAATAAATAAGTAAATAGAAATTAAATCATTTTTCTTTTTTTTTTTGCTTTTGATTGCAAATTAAATTGTTTTGTTTTTATCTACCGTTACAATTTGTATTATATTTTCACGCTCAATACTTGTTTACCTTGCAAACTCACACACAAACTCAATACGCACAATGAGCATAAACATTTGAGTGAGTCTAACAAAATAGTTAGCGAGAGAGAGAGCGCGCGCACATCAAAATTGAGTGCAGGCGCTAAAATTATTTGTTTTTGTTTTGAGCTTAAATAAATAAAATGTAATATTTTTTGTGTAAAAATAGTTTAATATAAAATTAAATTTTCATTTTTAATTTCTCTAATTAATTAATTGATCAATAACAAAAACGATAATAAGCTCATCAATTTGAGCGCATAATCTATCAATGCGCGAGAGCAAGTCTCAATATTTTTGTTTTGCGCTTTTGAATAAGAGCGAGAGTAAAAATTTAAATTGAAAGCAAAAACATACAATATATTTCTCATTTACCGAACGCGCTACGAGCAACGAACTAAATATACGAACACATTTCATATGTATATATGTGCATGTATGTATACAACATTTATTAAGTTTTTTTTTGTTGTATTTTTTTTTTTTTTTTTAATATTTTGTGTTTCTTTATATATTTTTCTACTACGCTCGCTCAGCATTCTTGAGGTACATTTCTGTGAAACCGGACGTTTTTGTCGGTTGTCGTCTGTACGACGGTTCGGTCGTGGGTCCGTCGTTTTGTCTATTTGTCTTGTATTCGTTTATTTATTACAAATAAAGAAAGAAAAAAACAACAAACATACATACATACGTACCTTATATTGTATACTATACGCCAAGGCGCCAGTGATTAAATAATACTAAAACAAAAAAAAAAAATACAAATAAAGTGAAATATTATTTAATAAAATTTTTTTTGTGCCTCAAAATACTTAGTTGAAATTTATTTATTTAGTGCAAATTTACTCACTCAAACATTATATTTTTTTTTAAATTAGTTGAATTTTTAAAGCAAAATAATAAAAAAAATAAATTTGTTCTCAATACCGTTACATATTTTTTTCCGCATTAATTTTTTTTTGTGTGTATGTGTAATATTTTGTGCCTAAAATTCATATAAAAGCAAAAAAAAAAAAAAAGAATATTTTAAAAGCAGCAACGCAATTAAACGCATAAAGAAAAAAAATAATATATATATTTTTTTTTTTACGTATAAAGTCCTTTTTGGCGTTGGCGCCCCTTATTTTGTCTTCTTCTTCTTCTGTCAACTCCGCCGCTACTATTACTCGCTTGCGTATAACGATAGCAGCAATATATATTTGTATCTCATTCGTACTTGTGTCTTCCTGCTTGTGGTCTCGTCATCAAAGTCGTCGTTATATTATTTTATGTTCGTGGAATTTTTCCGACTGCCAAAATAACATAAAAAATACAACAAAAACAACAATAATAAAAAAAAGCGGTGCGTTTTATTTGGTTATATTTTTTTTTTTTTATATTATTTAATTTTTTTATCTTAAAAAAAAAAAAAAAATTCGCAATACGTGTGCGAATGAAATGTTTATTTTTTTTTTTACAGTGACGCCCTAAAAAAATTGTATCAAATGAATTAAACAAATGCAAAGCAAAGCAGTAACCTAAAAAAAAGTTCAATAAGAGCGCGCAAAAATTTTGTATTTGCATGCGTGTGTGTGTTTGTTTGTTTGTTTTTGCATTGGAATTTGTAATAAAATTTACAGCAAGAACAACAACAACTACGACGCATACGCAATATGCTGCTTGTGCGACGCACAAAAAAATCAGCGCCCACGCCGCTGCTCCCTGTCTCTTTGTTTGTTTCGTTTGAAACGCAGCACAAAAAAAAATATGTAAAAACATGAAGAAGCACAGCAGCAGCTGAGCGAAAAAAAAAAAAAAAAACACAACTTTATTTTTTTTTTTGCGTGCATAATAACAACAACAACGAAAACAAATACACTTTGTTTTTGTTTTTCACTTTGACTTTAACACGCAGCGCGCTTTGTTGTTATTTTTACGCTCATTACAGCAAAATGTTGTAATCTCTTATACACATACACACGTATATAAATGTGTATGTATGCGTTTGTATGCTATACACTCTATAAATGCATATACAACATAAAGTGCGTATATATATAATAGAAAGAGTGCGCATTACAATAACAAAAAGTTTACATTGCATTTTGTTTGCATGCGCTCTCACGCTTCCTTTCTCTCTCGCGCGCTATTTCACTCAATTATTGCTGTTGCTTTTTTTTTTTTTTTTTTACAACTCTAAACGAGTTGAAATTTTCATTCATAAGCGAATTTGTTTTTTTTTTTTTTTTTTTTTAATTTGTTGTTTACTATTATTTTTTTTTTATCAAAGTGCGTTTGCTTTTAGTTTACAGCTAGCTTACGCGCCATTTTTAAAATAAACATTAAAAAAAAAAAAAGAAAATAAAAATCAAAGTTTTAATTAAATCACATCAAAAAGTCTTCACAAAACAAAAAAAAAAAAAATTGTAAACAAAAGTGTTCATTAAACAAAATATATATATGTATAAACTTAATTCATAATAATTTAAACTAGTTAAAATTAAATATAAAATAAATCACCGCCAATCTTACAAAAAAATAATAATAATAGTAATAATAAAAAAAAATCAAAACACCAAAGTCGTCTTCACAGCATCATCTATTTTATGGATGGGCAACGATTATGAGGTAGTTTATCTTGAGTTACATTTTCTTTATGCATACACAGTGAAAGCTACCTTAAGCGTCAGCTTTTAGGAGGTTTCACTGTATAGTCTTAGATTAAGTCGTACGTTTTAAGCTGCTTAGCTAATTTAATAGTTAATTAAATTTAAACTGAACAACAGGTTTTAGTTTTTTTTTTATTTAACATATAAAAATTTTATATATCAAAAAAATAGTTTATCATTTGTTACATATTTTTTTGTTCAAATAATTTATTTATTTATGTCTCAGTCTTATTTAAAAAAAAAACAAAAGCTGCGTGCTACATGCAATTTTTGCGGAATAAAGTAGCTGAAAAAAAAAAAACAAAGACGCCAACTATGCGCGGAGTATTGAGTGCATGAAGTCTGCAAAAAAAAAAATACAATAAAAAATTATTACGCTTTCTACAACAATACTAAAAACGTAACACTAATAAAAAATAATCAAAAGGAGTAGTAATCAAAAAGGCGGAACCAAGCAGCAAGTTCTTTTAATTTTTACTTTTATATAAATAAAAAAATTGCAATTCGTACTTTGCGCATGCGCAGACCACGTTCATTAATATGCATGAGATGAAACAAGTCTTATTGCGTTTGTTTGTTGTTATTGTTGCTTTTTTATAAAGCTGCTCTCTATCTCTCTAGCATTACACCTGTTTGGGTGTTTGCAGCTACTTTGCTGCTAATTAATGAATGGGATTTCCCACATGTTGGCGAATTTTTTTTTATGTTTATTATAGCTAACCCTTTGCTTATTTATTTATTTATTTTTTTTTTTATATATATATATAAACAATTTATGAATTATGCAAAACGTGTACTCAACTCAAATGAATTAATTTAAAATGGTACTCGCTGTGTTGACAAGCAAAAAAAAAAAAAAAAAATTAAAAGGCTCGTAAAACAGAGCACACGTTAGTAGGGAAAATTAAAAAAAAAAAAAAAAAAAAAACATAAAATTTAAAGCTAAAAAAAAAATCAAAAAATAAAATATTTGCAAACATTTTTTAATGTTATTTATTTGTAATGGGTCTTACAATTGAATTTTGAGCATTAACAATCAACAACAGTGTTGCCATATATAAAATTTTGTCAGCTGCTAACAGTTTAAGATAACAGCTTTTAACATGAGCTGTGATCAGCTGTTTTTTGCAACAGTTGAGGACATATGAGCTGTGATCAGCTGTTTTTGCAAACAGCTGACGACATATGAGCTGATCAGCTGTTTAAAGTAGTTTTGAATATTTTCTTATAGTAAAAACAATTTAGTTTTAATACGTCTTAATAATTTTAATCAGCTGTTTACCATTTAAAATTTAAATTTATTTTTTTTTATAGAAAATACAAAACCTATATTCAAGGCCAATTAGCTTTTGCCAATTTTTTAATGCGAAGATATACTTTTTTTTTTTTTTTTTTTTTGTACTCCATAAACTGTTTATATATTTGCGCTAGTTTTTTTTTTTTTAGTTTAAACAAAACATTTCGAGAAATAAATAAATAAAAAATCCAATTTTTACTACCCCTTTTGAATTAGCATAGAGTGGGCAGTCTTTTTTTTATACAAACAAATATATTTTTTATGATGCTTTTTATTTTGTTTATTTTTAGCTTAAATTTAAAAATTTTATTTTAACGTTTAAAATACATTTTGCAACAAATTGCGGCTATGTAGCAATATAAAACTAGGCGCCACTGTAACGCGAAATCACACACAACAAAAAAAAAAAAAAATGTGTCGCCACAGTGACAACAAAAAGTTTTTTGCTAATTTTTTTTTTAATTGCGCTGTGCTAATTTAGCGCTGCATTTTATATATATATTTTTTTTTATTTTTTGAATAAAATATTTAAAAATAAAGCGGTTTGGCTAGCATTTTTTTTTTAAATATAAACAAACCGAATTATTTAGACAAGTAAAATGTTTGCCAATTATAATTTTTTTTTTTGTGTCTTTTTCTTCTTATAAACATCATTACCATTTGATAGTTTTTTGTATTGAGCATTGAGCTTTGATGATCACTATAAGAGAAAGAGAGAGAGAGAGACAAATATTACCAAACGGTAGTATATCTCGCTTGCACTTATTACTTATTTTTAAAAACACAAACGTCGTCGTCGTGCAAACCCCAATTTTATTTTTAGTATTTAAAATAGATTAAAGCAGAAAATTGTTTCAAACATTTTCCACTGCCACCACCACCACCGCAACTCATCTCAACAGAAAAAAAAAAATTAAAATAAATTAATTTAAATGTCATTTTCGTCTAGACGCGACCAAACGATCATCAAGTAGATACATCTTGACCAAGGCGAATTTTGTAAAAAGAATTTTTTTTTTTTTGTTGTGGGTGTTGTTGTGCATACAAGGAGGAGGTATAGCGCGGGTCTACTTGGTTGGTGGTGTTGCTTACTGTATTTGTGCGGCGAATTGCCAATTTTATTTTTGTGTTTAGTTTGGCGATCAGCAGCAGCAAAAAACGTTGACAAAAATGTGTGTTTGTGTTTGAAAGAAACAAATAAGAAATGCAGCAATCACTTTTTTTTTTTTGATAGACTCATAAAAATCTTTTTATTATTAATTTCAAAAATTGTTTGAAATATTTTAATTGCGTTTAGACATAAAATGCAGCACACATTTTCTCTATTATTTTGCATGTGGGTGTGTAGTTGGTGTTACCTTGCTGCTGACGTTGTTGCACAGCCCACGCATATTGTATCTTTGCATATGCGCCCCCATAGATATATGTGCAGATATTATATGGCTTCGCTTTGCAACTGATTGTTGTTAGTTGAGCAATTATTGGTAGCCTATACATATATTAGATATTTTTAACGAAATAATTTAATTTTAAATGTAAAAGATACAAAAGTATCTTATGCTTGATTTCATCAAAAAAAGCTACTTTTAAGCGGCTTTAAGTACAATAACAAAAAAAAAAAATAGAAATAAATAGAAGCATCAAACTATTTCATGAAAAAACGAAACATCTGATGAGATATTGTATCTCATTGAGTTGAGAAGAAATTGTATGTATGCTGCGTTAACTTGTATATATGAGGTCATGCCATAATACTACGAAAAAATAATAATAAAAAAATACACAAATACATGCAAAAGCACTAAAATTCAATTGCGTATGAACTTTAAATGAATTTGTATCTATGTATCTTGTATCTGCGAGTGTATAAGTGCGTGTGTACCTCTAAAAAAAAAAAAAATAAAAAAAACCAACAACATTCCAATGTGTGACGCACATAAAAAAATTTAATTCTTTTTTATTTGTGTATTTTTTTTTTCTTTTTTTTTTATGCTTTAGTTTCATTGACTTTTGTTGTAAAAAAAAAAAAAAAAGAAAGAAACACCTGATATGTCTTTAAAGATTATCTATAATATTTCTTCTATTCAATAAATTATTCATTAGTATATTTTAGTACTACATTCCAAAAAAAAAAAACTATGTTTGCCACTTGTTGCCTTTTGTAACTTTTTAAATGTCTGCTCTTAAACTATTTAAAAAGAAAGATACAAAAAGACATTTTTTTTTTTTTGGGTTTTTCATTGTCAACTGTGACGCACATTTATTATTTTGCGCAAAATTTTTTTATTATAATTTATTTAAATATGCAGCAGTGAAAAAAAAAGAGTTAATATTAATAGCTAAAACGTGTTACTGCATCATAATTGTTTATACGTTTTATAATAATGATTTTAATATTTTTTTGTTTGAAATGCTTTTTTATTATGTAGAAAGATAATAATAAAGCATTTAAATAAGCAGTTAATTTATGAAATAGTATATTGAAAGAATAAATTTTCAAAAAAAAAAATGAGTGTTGGGGTCACCAATATATATTTTTATTATAGTAAGCGCAACTACAACAAAATGTATAAAAAAGCCGAATTACAAAAAAATAGATTTAGTAGTGTTTTTAAATATAAATATAGGAGTAGTTGAAAGAAATAATAATTAATAGCTTTTAAATATAGCAGTGGGGTCACCATATAATAATATTATGCATAAGCATATGCTTCAAAGTGTGACGTTGTTGAATCTGTTGACAAAATTTTAAATTTTTACAAACAGGTTGTACGTTTATGCTATAATGTTTTGAAGATTTATTTATTTAGCTTATTACCTAATAGGCTTTTTAAAAGCTAAAATAGCAACAAGCCTAACAAAACAACTAAAAAAAAAAAGCTACAATTCACAAAACTTTAATAATAACAATAATATTTTGTTGTTGTTATTTTTTTTGCTGTGGCAATGAACTTTATGCCTAAAAGTCCTTGAACCCAAAAAAGAACTATTGCGAAGCGACCAAAACAACAACAACAACGACGTAGCATATTTCAGCTAAAATGAATTAGCAAAGTACGTCAGCAGCAGCAAAGCATTTTATGTTGGCTTTTTTTTTTTATATTTTTTTTTTGTTTCCAATATTGTTAACCATTTTTGTGGTTTTATTTGCTTTTTAGACGTAATTTTTTTTTTTTGTAGACCTGTTTTCGCTTGCCTCATTTTCTTATTGTGCTGCGTTGTGTCTGCCTTGGCGGCTAACTCTAAGCTATTTATTTAGCTTCATGGCTAACAATCAGAGACTAACTTGGTTGTTGTGCTTGTGTTAGTCAGTCGTATGTGTTTGTAAGTCTAGGCTTGTTAGTTGTGTTTTGCTTTATTATTTTTTTTTTTTTATTATTTTTTTTTTTTTTTTTAGCTTTTGCTCTCATAACACTTTCAAGTTCCGCTTTGTGGTTGTGCTTGCTTTCTGTTATTTATTTATTTATTTTTTTTTTTTTTCTTAATTGCTTGTTTTTGTTTTGACGGATTTTATTTATTTTGCTGTTTTATTACTTTTAAAAATATATTTTATTTTTAACGTTTTAATTAAGTTTTTTATTTAGCAAATAACTGTTATATGTAACCTGTTACTGTTGCTATAACAGCAGTCTCTTCTCTCTCTCTTACATTAACAGCATTTGCCACTGTTAAGTCTTTATTTTACTGTAAATATATTTTTATTTTCTATATGATTAGATTAAAAATTGTTAATTGCGTTAAAAACAAATTTTTGAAGTGTTCTGCACCGATTTGTTTATTGACAATTTAATACATTTTAAAAATAAATAAAAAAAAACAATAATTAAATGTTTTTATGACGACAGCTTATCTCTCTCTCTCTTTATTTTTATTTATTTTTTTTTCAAAAGAGATAAATAGTTTATCAATAAAACTATAACCATGCCTTCTTGTCATTAATTTGAAGAGCATATGGAAAAAAAAAAAAAATATTATTTTTATAATAATTTTTCCATACAGAACTTATAGAATAATATTGAAAAAAAAAAAAATACAATAATATTTTAAATTGTTATTATTGATTATATTATTGTTGATTTATTTGTCGTTGTTGTTGTTGTTTTAATTGCTTTATATGTAGATTCAAAGTTCAGCATCGCTAGATTTTATATATTTTTTTTTATATGGTGTAAACAAGTGGTATACACACACAATAACAAAATACAATAACTAACTATAAGTTAATATAGAAAAGCAAAAACAAATTAACTTGTCATGTACGCATAAAAAATTATGAAAAAAAAATCTACATAATTGATTTTTTTATTGTAGAGCAGACGAGAACAAAAAGCCATAAAAAAAAAAAATATTTTAAAAGCCGAAAATAGTTTTTTGGATTTTTTATTATTTTTGTAAGAAAAAAAAAGAAAAAATAAATAAATAAATAAAAAAAAAAAAAAAAACTAAAAAAAAAAAAAATAAATATGGAAAAATAAATATATAAAAATAAATACAAAAAATAAATATAAAAAATAAATATATAAAAAAATATAAAAATAAATAAAAAAAATAAATATATAAAAATAAATATATAAAAAATAAATATATAAAAAATAAATATAAAAAAAAATATAAAAAAATAAATATTTAAAAATAAATATATAAAAAATAAATATATAAAAAAAATATATATAAAAAATATAAAATAAATATAAAAAAAAATAAATAAATATAAAAAAAAATAAATATAAAAAAAAATAAATATAAAAAAATAAATTTATAAAAATAAATATATAAAATATAAATACATAAAAAAAAATAATTAAATATAAAAAAATATATAAAAAAATATATATAAAAATTAAAAATATCTAAAAATAATAAATAAAAAAATAAAAAAAAAAAAATATAAATATAAAAATTAAACAATCTAAAATAATATTAAAAAATAATAAATAAGAAAAATTTTAAAAAAAAAAAGACAAAAGTAAATATGATTCTTTAAACAGATAAAAAAACAGTTGTATGTATAAAAAAACTAAACAACTTAAATACTGAGAAAACTAATATAACAATAAATAAAAAAAAATATATATTTTTTTTTAATTACAAAAATATTATTTTTAAATTTTTAATTTTTTTTTTATTTTTTTTCGATTAAAATTATCTCATAATAAAGTAATTAAAGCAAACAAATAATAAAAAACAAAATATTAATTACAAAAATATTTTTTTTATTTTATTTATAGATTAACGGTACTCAACAACAACAATCCATAACAAATTCAACAACAACAAACACAACAACAACAGTTGCAGCCGCTGCAGTTGTCGCCGCAGTTGCTGCTACACCAACAACCAACAGTAAACGCAACAGCATTACCCTCAACATCATCGTCGTCGTCATCAACATCGTCAACATTATCCTTGACGTCGTCAACGTCGACGACGACGCCGCCACCATTGGCTTGCTGTGCAGCAGCAGCAGCAGCCAATAATCAATTTGAACAAACGCAAGCAATGCCAGCTATGCCAAAGGAAAAAACCGCAACAGCAGTATCAGCATTAAACGAAACAAATTTTGCCGAATTAAAATTAAAAGAACTTGCAGTAGTTGCAGCAATGGCAACAACAGCAACATCAATGGCTGCCACAACACGTTTACAACATCATCATCATCAGCATCATCCCTCATTCGCATCATATGCAAAATAGCGGTGGCATTGTTGCCACTAGTACCTGTGGCTGTGGTGCAGCATCAGCAGCAGCAGCAACAACAACAACAACATCAACATTTGATAGTTGTGGTGGCAGCAATGGTGGTGGTAGCACATTGAGTCTTAGCAATAATTTAAATAACAATAATAATAATACAAGCAACAGCAACAATAGCAGCATAAGAATAATAAGTTGCAGCAGTAAATATATGACAAATGGTAAATAATTTATTTAAAAAAAAGAAAATTTTATTTAAAGTGTAGCTAAATATTTATTCTTTTTTTTTTGTAGGACACACATCTCCATTAGCAGCGGCCGTAGCTGCAGCGCATCAACAACAACAATTGACAACTGCAGTTTATAATACAACAGTAACAGCAGCAGCAACAACGCCGCAACGTAGCAGAAATTGTTGTCGTGCAACACAAAATGGTAGTTTAACAGCAACACAACAGCAACAGCAGCAGCAACAACAATGTTTAACTGTAGATTTACCAGCAGCAGCAACAGCTAGCAATGCAGCTGGCAATGCTGCTGCTGCAGCTGCTATTGCTGCTCAGGCACCTGTAACACCGCCAAGACGTTCTGCAAATGATTTCATTTTTGGACGTTACATTGGCGAGGGCAGTTTTAGTATGGTTTATCTGGCTGTAGATATACATACGCGCAAGGAATATGCAAGTAAGTTGCTATATATTTTTTTTTTATTCAAAAATAGAATCAAAAGATCAGCAAAAAAAAAAAAAAACTTCAAAAACAAAAACCGCAGCAGTTTAGCTAAATAATCATTTGATAGATTATTATAATATATTAAATCAATAAAACAGCAATGATGGCGCTTTTGATAATTGATTAGAGTAGTCAATCAAGTGCAAGTGGTATTTTTCCATGAACAAATACATACAAAGACATAGAAAAGCAAGCAAACAAACTAGTGTCTGTGTAAGCGTTTAAACGCCGGCGTTAAATGGCGCCCTTTAAGCAAAGACACACCTCTCTTTTTTTTTTTTTTTTTTTATATAAAAATTGTAGTTGTGTCAAAACTTTAAGGTGCAAAAGTGACCCTGAGGTGTATACAAAATTCCTAAGTTGATTTAGTCAATTAGCAAAGTGGTAGAGCAGCAGCATTAAATTAAAAAAAAATAAAAAAAAACCTGTAGCATTCGCTAGTTTGGTATATTATTTGTTGTAGTACAGTGAAAGCTGTGCATAGTTGAATTTAGCATGCATAAAATTTGTATTGCTATAAAATTTTTAAGTAAGAATTGCTGATGTTCTATTAATTGATTTTAGCATATACGATTAATCGATTTATTTTTAAAAAATATAATTTTAAATTAATCAATGCTTTTCTGTTAAACGATTTAACTAAAAAAAATCGATTTATTAATACATTTCATAGTCTTGCTAAAGACAATACGATTAATCGTAAATTTAGTTTTATTCGATTATTTGCCTAATCGATTAATTATTTTTTCTGACGAACTTATTGACGAGTTCATTATTCAAAATCGTTTATTTTTTTATCTTTTTTGCTAAAGGTTTTACTTTATTCAATAATTTTATTATTTTAACGACACCTGTGCTACGATCTCTCTGTCTGTCTTTCTTTCTCTTTCTCACTCTCTCTCTTTCTGTTATATACACTCATAAACAAGTGTATTTTTATATTATAGATTGTATATGTTGCCAAGGCAGTCAACCAAATGGAAAGACAGACAGACAGACGGACATATAGAACGACACACATATTTAGCAAATAATAAAGCAGCTGATTTTGTGTTATTTTATCTTCTCTACACTTGTTTCTTTTTTTTTGTTTGCAGTTTGTTTTGCATTTAATAGCACAACAACAACAACAATCTCTAGCTTACTTTTTGGAAGGCATATTTAATATATGCAAGGAGCTATTAAATAAATGCAAAAAAAAAAATATATAATAAAAACGTATTGTATATATACACGCTTCTAGCCAGAAATAGCCATAGACAAACTGACAAACACGTTCTACATATACAAATATGTGTAGTGTGTATTCCATAAAGTAAATGCATTAATATAAAGTAGATGTTGAGGTACAAGGTGTGTCAAATTAAGTAAATAGATTTTTATTATAAATTAATTGTATTTCTTTTATATTATTAACAGCTGTTAAATAGCAGAGTCTCTTATCTAAGCAGCTGTTTAGAGAAGTAACAGTTATAACCAAAAGTAACTGTTATTTTTTTTCTTTTCTAATTTATTTAGCATATTTTTTCAAAATTTTCATCAGCTACAATAGCTTTCTTGTTTATCAGATTGTAGAAATCTGTAACATATGACTGACGTCTTTTTTGCCAAGATAATCAGTACACAAATTATTGTTGTTTTTATTTTTTATTTATTTATTTTTTTTTTTCGTACGATAATACAAAGGGTGCTGCGATAACAGTCAGTCAAAGCCAGCCCACATATTATATTATTATTATATACTAGACACTAGACTAGGCAGAGGCATTCAGTCTGTCTGTCTGTCTGTGCAGTCATTTGATCAGCCAGACAGACAGAACCGGCTTTATAATTATTTGACGCCAATCGTTTAACCCACTTGCGCCCACACACACCGCTATTGTCGTTGCTTTTATTGATGTTGTTTTGACATTTAAATCAGCTGTTTTTTAGCATTTACTTGTTTTCTTTTTGTGTTGTTTTAGATAATAATACAAAACAAAAAAAAACAATATATATACAGCTTGTTGCTATTTGGTTGCTGCTGATAAGCGTACAATGGGTTGTGCGGTTGTTTATAAGACAATACATTTTTATTAAAATAAACACAAAAAAAAAAAACAACAGCTGCTTTTTCATTGATTAATTATTTAAAAAAAATTATAAATAATTTTTTTTTTTTTATTAAAATGTTGCACAAGTTGTGTATTTGTTGTCTGTCACCGCATTACAAACTATTTTTTTTATGCAGTTGATATATGATTGTGTAGGAAGATTTTGTTTGATGCATACTGTGACGACTACGACACGTGTAGACAATTAAAATAATAAGTATAACTAAATGTATAAGCATGAAAATTAGCGTAACAAATGTGAACGTTGAACGGAAAATGCATCATAAAAATGCAAAATGTTAAGTAAGAGCTTTGTGTTCGTTTGTAATTTGTTTGAAATGCATATGCGAATATAGTTGAAATAGAGAATTTAGAATTTTTTTTATAGCAAAATATAAATATAAAATTTTGTAATTAAAAATAGTAATTTGATTTAAAAATACTTTTAAAAATAAAATTAGTAGTAACAGTTGGAAAGTTACAGTTACATTTTGAGAATAACACCAACTGCTAATGTTAACTTAAAAGTTAAAATGTTAACGGTACCATGGTGAAATTCACTTAACATTTGTTTTGTTTACAGCAACGCGACTGTACTGCAAAATTACTGTTAAAAGTAACAGTTACTTTATTATAACTGTTAAAATTGTTATAAAAATGTATTGTAATGCAAAAAATTTTATATTTGTTATAAAAAAATCTGTTACTGCTTTGCAAACATGCTCAAATGGCTCAAAATGTAACATTTTTCTTCATAGCAAATGCAATTAATAAAACAAAATTTATTTGAATTTTTATTTCAATTTTGTTGTTTAAAAATAAAAAGGAAAATATAACTTTTTAAAGGTCATTGATGAGGAAATTTATATACAATACTATGAAATGTGTATTTGTTTATTATGAAGGTTTATTTTCTTGTTATTTGTTTGTTTTTTTTTTGTTTGCTTTCTATAAACCAAACATGTATTTGTTTTATAAATAAAAATTTAATTTATTAGTTGCAGGCGGCTATGAAAATATATATACTTTTTTTTTTTTTTGTCGATAGCTATAAAATGACAAAGTATTTTTAATTACAAAATTGAAAAAAAAAAAAAATAAAGAAATTAAAACAATTTTTTATGAGTCTTCTTCAGATTTTTTTATTTTTCAAGTTAAAACTAAATTTTTACCGGTTTAATTTGGTTGCAACAAGTTTGAAGCAAGCAAATTATTTTTTTTTAATAAAAATGAAAAGCTTAAAAGAAGAAGAAAAAAAACGTTAAAAAATATAAATTATTACTTGTGTTGTACTAATAAATAATTAAGTAAATGGCAAACAAATGAGCTGCACGCGATGTAAAAAAAAATTTGTAAAACAAACAAAAAACTTAACAGTGCAACTTTGTTGCGCACTAAAAATACGCATAAACTGTTTAGCAACATGTTGCTACGCATTGCGTTTGTATTTATTTTGTTTTTGCTTTTTCTTTTTTATTTTGACTTTGTTTTTATTTATTTATTTTGATTTTTTTGCGCATATATAATTTATTTTTTTTTTGCGACAGTTTATTTATTTAGATGCGTATGTCTATATCTGTTGTTGTTGTTGTTTCTATGTGCGTATCTATTGGATACATGTGTATCTATCGGTTTTTTTCCTACGCAGCTCAGCTGAATTTGTTTAGCTTTTTTTTTTTTTTGTGAATTTTTTTGTTTTGGTTTTTTTTTTTTTTTTTTTTTTATAGCTTTTTATACTGCCTGTTGTTGTTTTCCTCGTGATATATATATATATATATATATATATGTATCTATATCTTCGTTCTTATTGCTTTATTTTGGCGTCGTATTGACGGTGCGCAATTAGAATTTAATACACTACATACGCATTGTATACAAAATGGTATGTGAAGTTTGTAATTTAGTTTAACATATCAAATTAAATTTAACATTTAATTTAAAAATATACAAAACAGCTGCTTGACAGCTATTTTAAGAAGTACGAAAACAGCTGTTAAGTGTTTTTATGCAATTTAACAGCTGCAAAAAAAGCTGTTATTTTATTTTAAAATTGTTAAAAATTATAACTATTAGCAAAACAGCTGACAAAAGAGTGATAAAATAGCTGATTAGTAGCAAAGCTTATTACAGCTATTTTTTTTTACTGCATGCAGCTGTATTCTTAGTACTACTGAAACAGCTGTTTATGTTAGCTAACAGCTGTTAATCTTAAATAGCTGTTATTTAATTTAACAGCTTTAAGCAAACAGCTTAATAAGCGTAGTTTCGTTTCGTTTTCATTTCAACTATAAATTTTATTTTTAAATTCATTTTATTTAAAATTAATCATTTTTATCTTTTATTGCGTTTGTCTTTCTTTCGTGCGTATTTCACAACAAAGTGAATAGAATATAAAGTGTACGCTTCTATTTTTTATTTGGTTTTTTTGGCAAATAAGAAAAGCAAGCAAAACAGCTGCCGTTGCCTGTATGCACTTTGGACTTGCAATTTTTATTTGTTGTGTTTTGTGTCCCAAAAACGATTTTTTAAATAGATATTTTTCACAAATATGTTTTTTTTTTTTTGACTACCTGAAAACACACAAATTTCAGCTGTCTGTCACTCTACATTTTTTCCCTTCTGCTGTTGCTGCTCAGCTGTTGACAATTTGCTTGCAAGGGAAAATCTTTTTCAATATGCAACACGTGCGTATTTTTTTTTTTTTTAATCTTTTTGCCCAAAGCTGATTTTCCACATGTTTTCTTTTTACAAATACAATTAGCAGCTATACAAGACGACAGACAGACAGCTGCTACACACTTTTCTTAAGATATCCTTTTGCCACATCCTGTCTTTTTTTTTTGTTGTTGTTTTAACTTCTTTAGCTACTTTGCGACACTCTTTTTAAAATACCCTCCGCTGTGTTTTTTTGTTTTGTTTTTTTTTCTATTTAAAATAATTTTGTTTCAATTGCTACGCTTTAGTGATTTCTAAGAATTTTCTTGATACAAGCGACCCTCTTCTAGTAGCGCTAGAAAATCTAGAAATGGAAAATAGAAAAAATCATTTTTTTAAACGCGCTTGAGTTGAGTTTATGATACTTTGTCGTCGTCGTCGTCCCCTAAATACAGCATCTCATGCTGTGTGTGTTTGTATTTGGGTTTTTTTTTTCGGTTGATCATGTTCTTCCGGCTGAAATACATGTCATCAACACGCTGAAATACAACAACTACAAATAGATAAGATGTATTTATTTCGACATGAGTTCATCACTTGAAAATTTTTACGTGTTAAGATCGATCAGCTGCTTTCTTTATGTCTTCGATGTTGTTTGATGATGATAACCTTTTAATTTAAAAAATAAGCCACAAAACATATTTTTTTATATGTTTTTAAGAACTTGCTTTGGCTGGCGCTCTTCTTTTTGGCACATTATTTTGGCGCTTTTTTATATTATATCCTCGCTGATCCTTTTTTGTATTTTGCTTTGACCCTTTTTGATCCATTTTATTAGGTTTGTTGAACTTTTGACAAAAAAAAAGAGCGCTGAACTCGTTTATTCCTGGTTTATTCTTTTTTTTTTTTAATTATTTATTTTGTATACAAATTTTGCTGCAGCTGGCAAACTTTAGTTCCCGACGCATAAAAAAAAAAAAAGTTAAAAAAAAAAAAATTTACTTGAGTGAAAAAAAGGGAGCAATAGCTGCAGCAGCTGTGTCTGTCTTTTTTCTTTTTTCTTTTTACTTCTTTTTTTTTCTTTTTGAAAAGTTTAAAAACCTTTTCCCTTTCTTTAAGCTAACAAAGCCACACGCTTCTGAGCATAAAATTACAAGCTGTACAAATATTATTCATACTTAAATTCATAATAATGTTGTCTCTTGTTTAATGAAATTTAATATTAAAACCAAAAAAAAAAAAAAAAAAAAAAGAATTAGGTCATTCAACTCGATTTGACATGAAGTCCTTTTTTTTTTTTTTTTTTTGCGTGCACCTGTACTAAATTTTGTTGCCTTTTTTTTTTTTTTTTTTTTTTTTGTCATAAAAAATGTTCTTAATAAATTTAAATAAATAATATGCACAATTTTGGTGACATCTGTTTTGTTTTGTATTTTTTTTTTTTTTTGGTTTAAACGCGCCTTTTTTTTTTTGCTTTTGCTAATAAGGCTCCTACACAAAAATATTCTTAAAATAAAAGAAAGCTATAAAAAAAAAAAAAAATACAAACTGCACGCAACATGTTTTTGTTATACGCGTCCACGTGCCAAAGTCGTTAGAGTTTCTTGCTACTTACTCACTCCCACACAAGACTTGTTTACTTCCTGGTTTTCACTGTCGCGCTCGCTCAAGGACAACAATCAACAACAACAAGAGTCAGCAACTCTACTGACTGACAGGCACATATCATTCACAACTCCTCATACTGTTGTGGTGTGGTGTGCCTTAGTTTTAGTTTTATGACTAATTTTTATATTTCTTTTTTATTCTTTTATGCCAACAACAACAATAAAAACAACATCACTCTCGCTTATTAAAGTTATTTCCTGAATTTCAATTTTTTTTCTTTTTTTTGGCAAAAAAAAAAAAAATCCTTTGCGTGCAGTCAATATGTCGCCCAAAAGAGCAATAAACTTGCGTTTAAGTTATATTATGACTGCAAAATAATTACGAAACAGGAATAAATTTTTGGGTTTTTAAATATTCTGAGTCACCTTTTTTTTTTTTTGCCAAGTTTAATGACTTCCAAAATGTTTGTATTATAAATTTAGTAGCCTACCTTTTTTCTTTTTTTTTTATTGTTTTGTTACAATTTGTCTCAGAATTGCTATTCAGCTACGACCAAGTTTGCGCTTTGGGATACATTTTTTGTACATGCAATGAAATACAATTATGTCATAAGTTGACAAAATGTTGCGCGTATGCATAAAAAACATGTTTACAGCATTTTTGGTGCTATTTTTTATAGAATTTGTTTGATTTTTGTTTGTCCCAAAATTTTGGGACAGCTTAAAAATATAGTGCAAACTGTTTAAAAGAACATTTGTTGTATTATTTGCATTAAAAAACATTTTAAAACAAAAATTTTTTTTGTCCCAAAATTTTGGGACAACCAAAAATATTGTAAAATGAACTTTTTGTTTATTATTTACAACACCAAAAATTTAAAAATGCTATTTTAACTTAATTTTAGCAAATTTAATTTGTCCCAAAATTTTGGGACAGCTAAATAAATAGTGCAAACTGTTTAAAAGAACATTTGTTGTATTATTTGCATTAAAAAAATTTTAAAACAAAGATTTTTTGTCAAAAATTTTGGGACAAATTTTTAAAAAACTTTTGTTATTATTTACAACACAAAAATTTAAAAATGCTATTTTAACTTTATTTTAGCAAATTTAATTTGTCCCAAAATTTTGTGAAAATTAAATGGAAACATTTAAATTAAGTTTTAGTAGCTTTTATGCATTTATAATTTAAAAAACAGCATAATTAATGCTTTTGGGACAGTAATTAAACAAAGAAATGTCATCGAAATGCCTAAATTAAATATTTTTTCCATGTGTTTAATGAGCAATATAAAAGCTGTTGGCATTATTTTGCAATTGTTGACTCCCACACACAACTTGACAAAAAAACACACACAGAAAACGTTCCATTTTGTAATAAAAAAAAAAAAATGCAATGTAATACAATAAATTACGCAAAATAATCAGTTTACAAATCAAGGAAAATGTCTTAATTATTATGTTGCAAATAAATTTGTTGTCGCCAGTCATCTGGCGTGTAGTACTGTTGTACATGTGTCCTAAAGGCGTACTATACACACGTCCTGCCAAGGTTTTCTTTACGTTCTTGTTTAACTATTCAATTTGTTGTCACTTTTGTGTAGGTTTTTTGCTGTCTTTTTTTTTGTGTAGGTTTATTATGGCTGTTGCGCTTATCTAGAAACATTTATCATTGACCCAAGTATATACGTTTTGGGTTTAAAACCAAAAAAAAAAAATTGTTTCTTTTATAAATAAATTTGTGTGCTGCTCTCTTTTAGTTTTTTTTTATTACAAAAACCTACGCAATGACATAGATTGCATTTCATCATATATACTAGATTTTCTCCCCAAAATGATTTTGTAATATTTTCACTTTTATTTTGTATTTTTCAAAAATAAACTTGCAGCTTTAATAGATTTAAAATGTATTAAGGGGAAACGAGAAAACAATTTAAAATAAAATTGAAAATTTCTTTTAGTTTTGTTGCTATTTTTATGTTGCACCAAAGCGTACATACATACGCCCCCTCTCTAGCTGCATTCCAGTGTTTTAAAAATTATGACGACAAACTGTTGAAAAAAAAAAAAAATAGTCCATATAAAGTCGACTGACTGATTTGTGTGGTGCTAGTAGATGTATCTGTACGAGTGTACGAGTATGTATCTAAAAGTTTTATTTTTAAAAATAGTTTTATTCTTTTTCTTTGCTGTTTGCATGTGATTTTGATTGAATTGTTGTCTGTCCGTCTGTCGGTCTGTATTGTGCGCGTCACTTGGGGTCTGTGTTGATCGATTAGAGGCGGTAGTCTTTGTATTTTATGTAAAGCAAACTATTTCTCTTTCGCTGCATAATCATTAAAGTAGTTTTGCATGCAATAAAAAAAATAGTTAGTATAATTAAGCTTTAAACACTTAACAAGATGACTAGACTTCCGTTTCTCTTTTCTGATTTAGTCTCTTTTATTATAATTAGTGCTAGTCAGACAGACAACAATCAGTCAATCAGACTGATTGCAATATAAAAAAATTTTTACATCGATTATGCTGTAATTTATAGCATAGACTTCCGTTGTACAATATTAAAGGATGTTACATTTGCTTATAATAATGATCTAAATTGTACAATTAAGAAAAAAATGAGTTATTCACCACTTTATATTAAATACAACAGACGCTGTGTGTTGAGTTTGTATGATCACTTTAACGGTTTTTAATTGACAGTTTAATATTTTTTTTTTATTTGTATATTTTAATTTTGTTGTGTGGTCGCTTTATAAAATAAACAAACAACAACAACAACAACAAAATAGCATTTCATACGCCCAACATATTGTGTGGCGCCGTCAAACGGCCTTGTACCTAATTAAATTTTTATTCTCTCTCTCTCTGTGGTTTTTTCTATCTCACTTTTGCGTCATACAGAGCAAAATAAAAAAAAACTGCAATTGCTCATTTTGGCCTTTATTTTGTTGTTGTTGTTGTTGTCTTCTTTTCTTATTGTACACAAAACTAAACAGCACAAAACCAATTGGATTTCCTGTTTGCTTATAGCAATAACAAACAACAACAAAAGAATGAGAAAAAACAAGCAAGCAAGCAAGCAAACTGGAAAAATGTTTTATTATTATTTTTTTTTTTTTTTTTCGTTTTGTGCTGCATCTTCTGCATTTTTTTTTTTTGGAATGCAACCAAACAAGATTTTTCTTTTAGTGCAGCACAAAGCGCGCTTTATATTTTGAGACTTTCTGTCTGTCTGTCCGTCTTTCCTGGTCCATCTACTTATTTTGCTTTATTGCAGTTGTACAGTTTTCCCATATTGCTTTTGGCCATTTTTGTCTGTTGCCAAAGCAAAAACGTTGCAAGAAAAAATTTACAAAAAAAAAAGTTGTAGCCATAATAAAGAGCTAGAGAGGAAGAGAGAGAGAGAGAGTGCGATAAAAAAGTTTATTTATAGCTACAAACATGCTGCATGCTGCAACTGAGCTGCTCTTTATTTTATTCTTTTTTCTTTATTTTTGCATTTTGCTTCTTGTTTTATTTTGTTGTGTTGCTGCAGCTTCCGCTTTGCAATTGCGATCTCATTTTGCGCGCTGCACTATCATTGTGTAATATGTTTGGTACTGCACTGCTTTAACAATGTTAAGCATTAACATTTGTAAATGTGCATAATGCAGTTGTATGAAATTCTTATTAGAATTGAGCAACATTTTTTGCAAAAAGAGCAACCATTTTTTTTAAAGTTAAATTAAAAAAAAAAATAAATTATATTTAATTTTAATTTAAATCCAAAAAATAAAAAAAAATGATTTATAATTAATTTATATTTATGCTTTAAGCTGATATTAGCTTTTTTTATTTTTAAACGAATAAAGCACTCTAAAAATTCCATTTACTCTTAAATCAATAAAATTCTGATTGCATTTTTTCGTATACTCTCTTAGCAGTTTCTGAGTTCTTACTCTTCGACAAAGTTGCTCTTAGTAGCATAATAAAACTTTCTTGTTCACACGCTCTGCCATAAAACACCTTAAAGCTATCAGCAGCAGCAGCAGCAACTAATAAGCTAACTACCAAGACTGCTGCTGCTGTTACTGCTGATCCCTTGCTTTCTAAGTCGAAATATCAATGACTTGTTTGGTATTTTTTTATGAAATTCTTTTTTTTTTTTTTTTTTTACAAAGATGCTGCACAATAAACAAAACACACGACGCTCTTCTTGTAAGAAAAAAAAAAACAAAAACTTGTTTGGTTGCATTCCATTTTGTGTTGTGCTGCTGCGGAGTCGTCTACTATTTTTTTTTTTTTTTTCAATGATGATGAAGATGTGCAACAATTCTTTTGAATTTAAATTGAATTATTTGGCGCGCAAAAAACTTGTTGCAGTTAGATTTATTTTTTCGAACACTTCAATCCTTAATGCAAATGACCGCAATTTGGCTCAAGTTTCAATTGTGTTTTTAACTTGTATCTCAATAATGACGTTCTTCGTTATCATAAAATACATTGACTTTCATTCACATATTTTGATTTTTTTTTTTTTTTTTTTTTAATGCATCAAAATTCGGTCGTGCGCCGTACAAAAATTTGCTGATGTCGCGACACGTTTCAAAAAAAAAAAAAAATTTATATAAACTAAAAAAATTTAAAATAAAATAAATTCTTGTTTATTATTGTTTTTTGTTTAAATTTAAAAACAAAATATATTTTTTTTTAAATTATTTTTTGCTTATTTAAATATATTTTTTTTTATAACGTAATCGGTTTTTTTGTTTGTTTATTGTAATTTGAGTTACAAGACAAATTTTATTATTATTTAAAAATACAAAATTTATTTTTATTTTATTATGGAAATTTTTTCAAAAAAATTTTTTTGATGACATAAATGTATTTTTTTTTTTTTTTTTTTTGTTTTTGTGTCTCGACCGTCTGTCTGTGCTTTTGGATTTTTTATATATTTTTTAAACATATTTATACTTAATTTTTTTTTTTATTTTTATTGTTGAAATATATTTTGTATTTTTTATGGTTTCGTTTTTTTTTTTTTTTAATTTATTTAGCTTTCGTCGCTTGTCTTTGCTTTTATTGTAGTTTTTTTTTTTCTTGTCTTTCAAATTCTAATTTGTGTCTTAAAATTGTTTATTTTATTTTAATTATGTATTTAGCAGCTTTTAATATTTTTTTTCTTCTAGAAAAATTGCACTAAGTTCAAGGCTGTTTGACATTATCAGCTAAGTAATGTTCATTAACCCAGAATTTTTTATTTATAAAAAAAGTCAAGAAAAAAACGCGCGAAACAGATACACGCTGCATTGTTAGCAGCTTTGTTAGCATTATTATTTTATTATTATTATTTTTTTTTTTTTTTTTTTGCAAATATCTAAACAAAAAAAAAATTATAGCAGCTTTTTTTGCTAGGAATTTTTTGTGTGCAAATATTTAGCTAAATATTCGAAAAAAAAAAATTGCATAAATTTTTATTTGCTGCGCGTTTTTCGCACAAATCGCATGCATTATGCGTTAAAAATTAATTTTATTAAAAAATTAAAAAAAAGTATTAATTATCTACAATATTTTTGAAGGTCATTGTTCAAGATATTTTTTTTTTTTTTTCACAAATTTAAAACGCATAAAATCAAACATTTTATAAATATTTTTTTCACAAATTTGCTAATCTTTTTTTTTTATTTTATAGCCAATTTTTTTGCGTAATTTTTTATTTGTTTATACATATTTATTTTTTTATGTCTTAGATTAGCAAAAGATATAAAATAAATCAGGCTAGAAAAACAACAAAAAAAAATCGTATAACTATTTGCAAAAAAAAAACACACACAACAGACTTGTTTTTATTTTGTAGCTAAAAATATGCAAAGCAACAGAAAATTTAGTAAAAAAAAAAATAAATTTAACTATTTATGCGACTATAAAATACGCTACAAATAGTTTTTTGAGCAAAATGGTCCCCTCATATAATGATCATTTATTTTAGCATTGCCAACTTTAAATTTGTTAGAATTGTTATGTCATATGCAGCGTATTAAAAAAAACCATTAAAATCTGTAAAAATATATTCTTTATTTATTTCGCATATAAACAAATATTTAGCAAAACACAAAAAAAAAAAAATAGTTTTTTTAACCTCTTTTTTTTCCTTTGTTTTTTTTTTTTTTTTTTTTTTTTTATTAATCAGCGATAAATTTTGTTTTCAAAACAAACTATTTATATCGCTTTTGTTTGTTCTTTAAAGTTTTTTTTTTTTTTTAGGCTGCTTAGCAGTCTACAATTTATTTATTTTTAAGTAAAGTCACACGCACAAATTTTGCTATAGTTTTTCGCGCACAGCAACTGGCGACAACATTAAAAAAAATTATTAGTGTTTTTTTTTCTATGTTTTTATTGTTGCTATTAAAAAAAAAAAAAAAGAAATAAAAAAAAAAAATAGAAAAAAAAAAGAATTTTACAAAAACACTTGAAATGAAAAAATAAAAAAAATAAATAATAAATAAATAAATATGAAATGCGCGCGATAAGCGTTTTGAACTTGATAAATAAATATGTTGCTAAGTAAATAGAGTACGAAAACAAGAACAACAACAACAATTAATCATTGGGAATTTGCAGGCAAAATGATTTATGGAATTTAAGAATTTTTTTGCAAAGCTGTAAAGCTGAATTGAAACAGAAAGAGAGAGAGAGAGAGCTCTTTTAATAACTCTCTCATACTTAGTGCATTGCCAATTTAAAGCAAGCCAAAGTCACTTTACAAAAAATTTAATATTTTAATTAGGCATTAAAGCTTGACTCTGTGCCCCTCTGCTACTTGATTAATTTAATTATTTAGAGACACTTGGCAATTAGCTGCAGTTCAATAACCAGTTTTTTTTTTTTTTTTTTTTTTTTTAAGTTTAATAATTATTTTCTATTAAAAAAAAAAAAAAATAAAGCTGCAACGCGTTCACTTTCGTTATTTAACTTAAGCTGCCTGATGACTGCCCACTTAATGAGTTCAAATGTTGTCGCTTTTTGTGTCAATCAAGCGGATTATATTTTATTTTTTTATTGCAAGAATTTCTAATAAATCACGCACATGCAAAAAAAAAAAAAAAAAAGATCTTTTTTTACTTCCAGGTTTTGTGTTTTTGACTCTGTTGTATTTTAGCTTATTTCTATAGTAATACAGGGTGTCTTATTTTGGCATAAGTTAAGAGGTATATGTATTAGAGATGTGGGGATTTCGATAACTTTTAGATACGAAACAGAAAATTTAGTTTTAAGCTTTTTGATTAATAAATCAAACAAATATTTGAGTTTTTATAATTAAAAGTAAGCGAGGGGAACCACGTGATTAACGTCCCGACGCGCATCTCTAATATGCATCTCTATTTTTTAATATATATAATTAAGGCTGCATCAAATCGTGGTGAATATAGAAAATTTTTTCATTGCGTGTTGCATTAACAGTGAAAGAGAGAAAGATCGAGAAAGAGCAAGAAATACCCAATTTGAGTTGGCAATGCTGCTTTAAAAAATCTTATTGAATTTAGAATTTAGCAAAATGCATGTTTTCCATACGATTTTAAAATAAAAAAAACTAAAACATAAGCCACCCTGTATATAAAACCAAAAAATATTAAGATTTATTTTATTATTCTCACGCGTTTGTTATTTTTTTTTTATGCGATTTTATTATTATTAGTCTTCAATTTTTTTTGTGTGTGTGTTTTTTTTTTTTTTTTTGGTAAATATTTTATTTAATCTTTTTGTTATTTTGATCAAATTGGTGTGTGTCGCGATATGCAAACTCTAAAGCAAGCGCGGCGGTATGCTTTTTTTTCCGTGAGCGTATTGTCATATATTTTCGTATGTTCAAGACCAAAAAATATATTTTTTTTTATTTTGCTAATTTGTTGTGCATTTGCGATTTATTTTTTTTTTTTATTTTAGATTTTTATCACAAGAAATTTAAATTGAAAAAAAAAAAAATTTACAGTTCGCATATTCAGGTTTTTTTTTTTGTGTTGTTGTAGTTTATTTATAAATTTCATTGAATGAAATCAAGAAGTCGTCAAGTCGCCAAGCGTAAGAATAAAAAAAATCTATTTCACAACATGGGGCGGCACAAGAACTCAGCTGATTTTTTTTTTTTTTTTTTGTGTAAGACTTTTGAATGACAAGAGTAAAACGAGCGAGCATGTGGCAAAGGGTGTTCTCTTGTGTGTAGGTAGACAACAACAACAACATCAAGCACAACGTGAACGCCAACACACATATTTTTTTTTTTATAATGCTGACGCACCCTAAACGATTTACCAGACAAAAAAAAAAATTACTTTTGATTGATAGAAAGTTGCTGCTTTTTTTTTGAAAAACTATTTTTAAATTGATTTTTATTTTTATACGAAACTAATAAATTTTTCCATTTCTTTCCTTTCAGTTAAAGTCTGCGAAAAACGTCACATATTACGTGAACATAAACAGGAATATATACGCCGTGAACGTGAAGTTATGCACATGATGACCAATGTGCCCGGTTTTGTGAATCTCTCATGCACATTTCAGGATGCACGTTCGTTGTACTTTGTCATGACATATGCCAAAAAGGGTGATCTGTTGCCGTATATAAATAAAGTTGGTTCCTTTGATGCCGATTGTACGCGTCATTATGCCGCTGAATTGTTATTGGCATGCGAGCAAATGCATCGTCGCAATATTGTACATCGTGATTTGAAACCCGAAAATATTTTATTCGATGAGGATATGCATACTTTGATCGCAGATTTTGGTTCGGCAAAAATATTAACACAACGTGAACGTGAACAGGCAGCTAAAATATTAACACGCAGCTCTGATGAAGAGGATGACGAGGAGGATGATGATGAGGACGACGAAGATGATGATGATTTGGAACATGATGATTGGAACGATGATGATGACGATGATGATGAAGATGAAGAGAGTGATTTTGATAATGATGAAGCAATAAGCGAACAACACAACAAGCGTACAACAGCAAATGATGATGATGAATTAGCGGGTAGTGATGAAGTTGATTCACCGAGTCGTCGTCGCTTTAATCAACAACAGCAACAACCAAATTTAGCAGCTAATCGTAGACAGCGTCGCAGACAGCAACAACAGCAACAGCAGCAACGTTATCATCGTAAACGCAAGGGCAGCTTTGTTGGTACCGCGCAATATGTTTCACCTGAAGTACTACAAAATGGTCCCATAACACCAGCTGCCGATTTATGGGCTTTGGGTTGCATTGTTTATCAAATGATTTCCGGTTTACCACCATTTCGTGGCAGCAATGATTATGTCATCTTTAAGGAAATACTTGCAAATAATGTTGATTTTCCTGAGGGTTTTGATCCCTTAGCCGAAGATCTAGTCAAAAGTTTATTGAAAATAAATCCACAAGAACGTTTGGGTGCACAGGATGCAATTGGCTATTATGAAAGTATACGTGCGCATCCATTCTTTGCGGGTGTTAATTGGAAAACATTACGCAGCGATACACCGCCACCAATATATCCTTATCTGCCGGGTACCTGTAAAGATGAAGATTTTCGTTCAAATTATTGTGTACCAGAACATTTGGAACCTGGTCTGGATGAGCGTCAAATATCACGTTTACTTGGTATGGAATTGGGTGTACCAGCAGCAGCAGCAATGACGACGACGACAGCAAGTGGCGCTACAGCAGCTAAACACAATGGTGGACGCGTTGAAAGTGGTGCTGGTGGCGCTTTATTAACAACAACAACAACAACAAAAAAGACTGCAACGGCAAAGAGTGAGTAAAAAAAAAATATTAATTAAAAAATATATATTTTATTATATATTTTTTTTTGCTTTTTAGATTCCTTCGATCTAAATGATGCTGAAAAAAATGAAACGTTTCGAACAACAAAAGTCTGATAAATGGCATGTTTTTGCTGATGGTGAAGTCATCTTAAAAAAGGGTTTTATCAATAAACGCAAAGGTTTATTTGCGCGTAAACGCATGTTGCTGCTAACAACAGGACCGCGTCTCATTTATATTGATCCGGTGCAAATGATTAAAAAGGGTGAAATACCCTGGAGTCCGGAATTGCGTGTTGAGGCTAAAAATTTTAAAATCTTCTTTGTGCATACGGTAAGTTTTATATACAATAAAATGATAATAATATTATTTATTTATATGCTGAAGAAAATAAGATAAAAAAGCAGTAAGAAAAAAAAAAACAGCACAACGAGTACACAGTGAATACAACTGAGTACACAGTAAATACAACAGAATGTTTGCTGTGCGCTATACACACTCAGAAGCGAGAGAGCGAGAGAACATTGTGAGAACCATAGCCAGTAGATTTGCCAAAAAGCAGTTTACTCTTTCGTAAATTTATGCAACATGAAAACTTAATTTAAATAAAAAAAAAAATACTTCATGCTCTTCGCAAACACGCAGCCTGCTGCATTTTAAATTTAAAAAAAAAAGTCCATAAGATTTATATTTCCGCGTGTTAATTTTTTTTCCGCTATGTGCCGCGAAATTTTTGTTTTTTTTTTATTTATTTATTTTTTATTTATATCTAATATCAACTTGCAACGAACGACGACGACAACGACGACGTCGTCTAGACAGCCATAGACAATTGCTGTTACCGCATGCTCATGCTTAGTGGGCGTGGGTGCCAATTGGTTTGTTGCATATGTATCTATGTATTGTGTAGCATATATCCGCTAGTCTCAAATTGATTACGATGCCAGTCAGCGCGCTAAGCTATTTTTTCGTTTTTAATTTTTTTTTCTAAGGTGAAAGTGCAATTTGTTGTTTTTGTGCTGGCGATAAGCATTTTTGCTTTAGCGCTACTTATCTTTAGGCGTTTATATTTACCACCAACAAAGCGCTCTAAACGACAACAACAACATTCACTTTTTTTCATTTTTATTTTATTATTAAAAAAAAACACTTCTTGCTTGCTGCTTTCAAGTCAAGGTTAAATTAATGCATGCATTCAGTGCGGCCATTGGCCATTGTAGTAGAGAAAAAAATGGAAATATGCGCGC